>APFE031753903.1:4431-26791 GCA_000404065.3 Pinus taeda
TCACTGCCAGCTCCAGGTCAATACAAGACAAACAGAAGGATAAAGTGAACATTAAAAGCATCTGAATGCTGACTCAGCATGTAAACTATGACGGCTAGCCAAAAGATAAAGAAATGCGCAAATCTTGGCGGTGTACCCTTAGCGGACTCCAAGAGCCACCAAGTCAGCAGTCTTTGACCATTTACTGACAGCTAAGAGACTAAAAGTAATTACAACATTCACTCTCTCAGCGGCTACACTCCAGCAGTTGGTTGAGCATTTATGGAACATTTACTCTCCAGTCAGATATTTTATTATGTAAAATCTTGTATATATACTCCCCTTAGTAACGCATAAGGGGTAGGGAATTTCCACCCTAAGGCATGTATACTCTGTACTTTCAGAAAGTTTAATAAAAAGAGCAATTTCAGCTCAGTGATTTCCTGGAACTCTAGTGTCTTGTTGATGATCTAAGTGTTGTTGCAGAATCCCTGTGTTTTCTGGTGGAATGATATGTTTTCTTTAAACTATGTTCTGTTTCTCTATGTTATTACATTTTCGTGTTTCTTTCATATCTGGCAATAAAGAAAAAGAATAGTTCAGGACATGTTTCTTCGCACCCTGTGCTCAATCTTATATTGCTGTAAATGTTTTCTTTAGGATTAAAATAAACATGAATTCTTAAATGTCATGTTATATTTAGTTCCATATTGTGAATGTTATCTAGAAATTCTTAAATGCTTCCAGGTAACAATTGCTTTCTTTTCATATCAGTTTATAGAGAGATTCTTAATTGCCTTTCTTATACTGAACATATCATACCCAAACTCAATTTCAAAGCATTATTCCTCAGGCAATTATCTTGCTCTGCAACTTTCATTTACAAGTATCAACACAACACACCAAACCAAAGGACCACTGACTCCATTGCCCAATGTAATGCAAGATTCTGGTAAGAGCATACACGTTTTGACCGAACCTTTCCAACCAAACAATTAAACCAAAGTTGAGTTTCACATCTAGCCTAAAATACCATCAGAACAGAGACAAATTATAAAGAGAGAGCCCTCTCTGATTACAGCTTGGCTAGAAGCTGCAATCCACAGATTGGTTAGTGGTTACCCCGGCCGTATTCCCTCAGAGTCAAAGGGAACAACTTGGGCGTTAACAAAGAGAATGTAATGAATTACTTTATTGATGTCAATGACTTGACTGATGCCTTATGGACTGAGATTAGTGTATTTTCTAGAGTGCACAATGATTAACATGATAGTTTGTATTCAAAGATGGTAAATGCCTGATTAGGCTCATATATATGCAATAAGAGAAGCGATTTTCATGTTAGAGGGTTATTAGTTTGTGCAAATATCTGTTCTTCATAGACATAGTTATATGTATGCAAAGATGTAAGACAAAGCATATGCATAGATTAGTGTGATAGAGATGTTCATATATGCTTACTAATGCTTGATTTGATAGAGATATAACTAACGTTGCTTGAATTTCAAGGCTTGTATTGATGGCAAAATATCCTTGATGTTTTGTCACTGTTTTGTTTAGTTAAAAAAATATTTTTGATAGAGGATTGATGATAGTGAGACTCTATATAGATTGATCTACATGTTGGTAAGGGTTGTGTCTTGAATGATGCAAAGACTTATGTGTCAAAACCCAGTATAGTAGAAACTTGTGTATTTTATGAATTTATGATGTTGCTTGTCATTAATATGAACCTATGATGATGGTGGTATGATGTTTCTAGTTGGAAGAACTTAATGTTTGAGTTTCTTTCCATTGAAAAATGGTTTGAAAATGATATTACATTTTAATATGGATTGAGAATGGTAGATTTGGTTATGTGTTACATTAAAACAAAACTGGTATTGACTTTATGAGTATGATGATAGATGAGTATTGGCTTCGTATTTGACAGTGATCGAGTTCGAGGTGAAATTTGACAATAATGATTTAAATTGGTATTTGACTTGATTTATGTTGATTTTTCTTGGTATATTTGTTTGATCGATGTTTGGTATCAGAGAGGCATTTAGTTATTTAGATTGAGCATAATGGTTGGTTGTGGGTCCAATTTGAAAATTTAATGAAATGTGTCTTGTAGGTTTTGGTTTGTGTTTGAGTCGGGTGGATCCAGTGTGAAAGATTTTGAAATGTTATCCACAGAGGTACTAAGGGTTGAAGCCTTCAGTGAGCAAGTAGGAGCTTCCTTCCAGTAGTAGCTAGTAAACCTAATCAGGGACTAATATCTTCCTTCTAGTTAGAGTTATAGAAAAGAGGACGTGGTCACCTCCAACAAGTAGGAGCCTTTGTATTGGTAAGAGTCTGTGCCAGTACAAGATGTAAAATATTTTCATCATAAAAAGAAAGAAGAGAAAGATGATAACACTGATGGTTTTCTCCCAAATTGGTTTTCCACATAAAAATATGGTGTCCCTATGTGTTGATGATGATGTGTTGTGTTATACGGTTTACATGTTCTTCTATTTAATGTTGCTCATAATTTACTGAATATACTCAAATATATAACACAATTTTATTTTAATGAAATAACAGATCAGATGAATTTGGAAATGAAAAATTATAAACTAAGTAAAAATTGATTGGGCATGAAATAATGATTCATTCCCCCCCTCCCCTGCCTTCAGTATTTCTAACAAAAGGCTTAGTAAACTTCTAAACCCTTACCATTACTTCAAATGGGCAGTTGATTGATATTCCAAGAGAGTGTTAAAATTTCTCCAACGCTTATAAGTATCCATATTAAAATGAATATACCTAGATTGAACTCATGGGTATTAAAAGTGTTGTCACTCACTACTAAATATGCTTGCAACTGTGAAAAGGGTAAGAAAGAGCAGTGAATTTTGAAGCCCCCTTCCAAGACATAGGAGCTATTAGTGCTTAATTGGGCCCTCTCCGTTGCACAGTGCTCTAGAAGAGCTTTCCAATAGTATATGGAAGTCCAAAAGGGGACTTCTGGAGCGTACGATATGATCTGTTGAAGTTACCCAAGGAAAGCCAGAAGACAAGAAGAGGGGACTTAAAGAAAATCACAAATAGGGGGTCTAGAAGCTAATCTCATTGCATATCCGCCATCCCTCATCCTGCATATCGGTGATCTTGCATCCCACATATTGGTGATCTCGCAATCCCATGATCCCACAAATTCACAGTAAATCCCACATATCGGCGATCAACGTGGCAGCGGGGTTCTAACTTTAAAAACCTTTCAGTATTGTCAATTTGCAATATAGTGTTAAATCATCAGGGAGGGGCCGATTCTATTTAACAAAGGAATTCACAAAAAAAAGAAGGTCGGGTGGACCCTTTCTCTCTCGTCCACATGGCAGTACGAAAGGTGATATGGCCATACGGGGGACATGTGTCTTTTTTTTTGTGTTTTCAGGGGTTGTACAGGGGAATTTCTAGGTGACACATGTCACCACTTACAGGGTGACACTTGAAAATAATGGCATCACCTCGCAAATTGCTGATTGGCGATCACACAGGCTAAGGAAATCCTGCACCTCAGTCTCTCCCGCATTGTGATTGCAATAAGCAGGGATCCTTCTAGACATGACATATTATGTGATCAGGCCTATAAAATGCCTGCATCCAGACAATCTTCCAGTGCTAAGCAATAAGGTAAGAGGTCCCCCTCTCCATGGTTTCGATTGTGATATATTTGGTGGGCCCAATCCTGCATATCGATGATCGCAAGGATAAAGGTAAGCACACAGGAAAAACACTATAACTCGCTAGGATGTGGTATTCTGCATAACAAAGGAAAAAGGCCCTTGGGACAAGAGCTTGAAGGTGTTAGTGCTTGAGGGCTAAGCCCCTGGTCAATGCCCCTGGTCATAGCCCCTAGTCATTTGATAATAAAATAATAAAGGGGCTAAACCAAAGGGGGCTGAGGTAGATCATAGCCCACGGATTCATAATGTTTCAAAGGAAAAAGCCCTAATTACAGCAAGGCCTTGATAGCATGATACATGGCATTGAAGGTATATGGGTCAGTAGCTAAAGCAGTGAATGAAGTATGGCACGAAAGTAAATCAGTATGGGGGGGACTGAGGAAGACTTAATGGCATGGCATGGTGCTCCACTCCGTCACATAGCAAAGGAAAACCATGACACACTCCATTCCCACTCAACGACAGTCATTCAGAGTCGACCCACTCCCTACTCCATAGAATGAGTCTTCATGCAGTAAAAGCAGAAGTGATAGGGAACCAACTAAATAGCAAAGGGGCGCATCATGATAGAGAAGTGGCTTGACCAGAGGCCATTCACAGGGACATCATAAGGGAAACTTCCTCTATCATCCTCCCATTTTCTCACTAGTTATGCAATTTCCATTTATTTCCAAGAAATGGAGAAAATCCCTATTGTAATATTTTTGGGCAACAGTGCGATCACAGGCCCAGGTAGCTAGTCCATAGGACTATTGGCCCTGCACTAAGATATTTTGTTAACTATAATTCTAGCTCCCTCTCTTCTTATAAAAAGGGGGAAGCAACACTCTAACAAGCGTTCGATGGCTCCGGAATTTCTCACCCGAGCGGTCTGAATTCTGAGATGCCATTTTGGTTCTATTTTCTTATTCATGGGGGACTTGACTAATGTTGTGCCAATTTTAAGGACTGGTATGTTGGACTCATATTGGATTGATCACACCCCCTAGTGATTCCAAGCATGATTAATGTGCATTATGTTTTCCCATATGTAATCTCATTTTCTAATATGTTTTTCCTCCTCTAAAATGGTGTAATGAGTTGTTGGTTTGTCTATGATTCATGGATTCATCTTAGCTATTAAATAGAGAACAACACATGTGTGTATTATAGATTTACTTGTGTTATTCAATAGCCTACAATACCTGTAGTAACTATAGATTTACTTGTGTTATTGGATTAACCTGTAGTACCTGTATGAGCATGGATTAATTTATGCTGTAGCATAATATAGATTTACTTGTGTTATTCACTAGCATATAGTAACTATAGAAATTACAGATTTACTAGTGTATTTGGTTAACCTATAGTACTTGGGTTAGCGTAGATTTACTTATGTTGTTGGAAGAAAATGATACCCATATTACATTGGGCTCGAAACCTTCTTTTCACCCCATTGTTTCTATCACTTCACCTCCTCACTCTTCCATATTTATACTGGAAAATATTTACTTAGGATTTTGTGTTGTTTACAACCCTATACACCGAATTCCATATTTCTGTTGGAACATTTCTTCTTCGGATTCTATTTGTTAAACCCTATGCATCTATTTCCCTCCTTCCTTTCCTCCTCTGCACCCTTTCTACAACTTCAGTTTTAGGTTGTCTGATTGTTGTGTGTCAGCCACCATAAGAAGAGGACATTTCTCTTTGATATTTCCCCAATATACCCCCTACATTGGGATCCATCTATTAGCTTGAGTCTACCTTGATGAAGGCCTATTGGACCAAGCCCCTCTTATTTTCATTATGTGACAATTGGATTGCACAAGAAACCCTACTCATAATCTTCCATGCATTCCTCTACTTAAGATGTCCTAGGCACTGGTCTACAATACCCCCAAAGGCTATCTCTAGGGGGATTTATATGTCTCCTGTAGCACCTGTGTTGCTGGTGTAATTTGAAATGACAACATCTTTCTGGCACCATTTCCAGGGAACATATTAGAACAAATTTCCCTCGGTACAACAAAATTTTACATTTCATCTGTTAGGTGAGCAAGGGAAGTTTGGGTTGAAGATCTTTGACCTTGGTGACTCCACTATCAATTTTATGGTAAACATCTTGGCGACTCCACTGTCCATATCTCTTTTTGATCATCCTAGCTTTCAAGCAGCCCCATACTCACTCTAATGCTACAATGGCCGAAAACTTTCCCTACTTTTACTGAATTCACTCATATAGGGAGGTTTTCGAGATGGCCCTTCCTACATTCCTGGCCAACCAATTTGCCCCACTGGATTTATCTTCTATTTCTAGTTATCCCAATCATGTCACTGCATTTCATGAATGGATAGCTATTTTCCATATCTTCGGTGGAAGCACAACTAGAAGGCTCGACCAACACCTCAAATAATTTCATGAATTCCTGGAACAACAAGGCATTTTCCTTAAAGATGTACAAATGAAATTTTTCATGTATTCCTTACATGGGAGTGCTAGAGTCTGGTACAGAACAATACCTCGTGGTAGCATATCTTCCCTAAGAAGTTTTCATATAGCATTAAATCATTATCGTAAATGACTATATCCATCGAATGCTCTATTTGAAGATTGTTCTGTGCATCTTAATGACGAAGACATTCCTGAGGTTGAAGACCCTGCTAAATATGTTTGTGGAAATTCGCTCCAAGAAAGCATATGCTCACATCAAGTAGCATCACCTACTAAGCTAGAAAATGAAGAAAGAAATATCATCGAGCTACCTATAAACCCTTAGGGGTTTGATTTAGCCAAACTGGATGTTTCTCCTTCTGATGATGAATACAAATCGGTTGGAGATTCAAGTGATGCAGAGCCACAACCCTTCCAGTCAGGGGCAGTTGCGCAAGAAGCGAAAGCACATCAGGAAGTTAGCGAACAGTCTCTAGTTTGCAATGCCAATCCTTCACCTAGAGAAAAAGACCAAAAACCTCCTCCAAATAATGATTCATATTATTCAGAGGAGGAAGAGATGGTTGCTAGGATCAAAAAGGGGCCGTTTACCAACAAGTGGGGAGAAGGCTCCCAACAATAAAACTTTCAAGAAGAGCCTGGAGTCGAAGGACCAAGCAATGTTTGTGATTACATATTTCAGAAAGGTCTGTATGGGGAAGTCTTAGTAGGCCCTCCCATCTCTGATTCTTGCAGCTTAGAAATTAAAGATTCTACTGCAGATTTCCATGAGGGTTTGCCCATCGACAAATGGGTAACAAATGATAAGCAACAATCTTTTATCGAAAAATCTAAGGTTGGGGAGCTAAAAGGTGTTTGTGGCTACCTTGGCCAAGAGGATATTGGTAAGCATATTTCTCATGAAAAAGAGGTAGCTGCCAACTTTCCCAATCAGTTCCATGACCCTGTGGCCAAGTGCATGAGCATATTCTTATGTCGACAAAAGAGGTTATGTCTAGAACACGCATCAAGATTTTCATTTGAGGACTTCTCATGGTGCATGCTCATTTTTATTTTTAGATTTCAGTGTCATGAAGGAACTAGGTCTAACACCCAAATGATGGCCTAACTCCATTGGAGGGTGGAACTCACTTACGTGAATTGAGCCCTATGCATAAGTAGGAATGTATATAAATAAGCTTACTAGCTGAGCATTTACTTTCTAGTTCTTAGAATTTTTATTTCTGCATTTTAGATTGAGGAGGAAAGTCCCATGGAGATTTTCTAGTTATAATGATTCATTATATTTCTGACTCCATTCCCAATGGTGAAGGATAATGGTATGCATGTTCTTAGCACCTTTCTAGCAAGGCACTATCCTCAGTAGGAGCCAATGTTTTCACTCACTACTAAATATGCTTGCAGTTGTGAAAAGGGTAAGAAAGAGTAGTGAATTTTGAAGCCCCCTTCCAAGCTACAAGAGTTATCAGAGCTTAATCATACCCTCTCCACATTATAGTGCTCTGGAAGAGCTTTCCAACAGTATATGGAAGTCAAAAAAGGGACTTCTTAAGCATGAGATATGGCATGTTGAAGTTACCAATGGAAAGATAGAAGAGAAGGAGAGGGGACTTAAAGAAAATCACAAATAGGAGGTCTGGGAGCTAATATCATCACACATCAACCATCCTGCATCTTGCATATCGGTGATCTTGCATATCGGTGATCTCACATCTTGCATATCGGTGATCCTGTAGTCCTGCGATCCCGTAGTCCCGCAGTCCCATGATCCCGCAGTCCCACAACCCCAAAGTCCCGTAGTGCCACGACCTCGCAATCTCGTAGTGCCACGACCTCGCAATCCCACAATGTCGTGACCCTATGGTCCCACAACGCCATTATCCCACAACTTCACAGTAAATCTCACATATCGGCAATCGACATGGCAACGAGGTTATAACTTTAAAAACCTTGTGGTATCACCGATTTGAAATACAGAGTTAAATCATTGGGGAGGGGCCAATTCTATTTAACAAAGGAAGTCATGAAAAACCAAGGTTGGGCGGACCCTCTCTCTCTCCTCCACATGGTAGTATGGAAGGTGACGTGGCTATGCGGGGGACACATGTGTCTCAACTTCTACATTTTCAAGGGTCCTATAGGGGAATTTTTGGGTGACGTGTCACAACTCATAGGGTGACACATGGAAATGATGACATCACCCCACAAATTAGTGATCGGCGATCACATAGGCTAAGGAAAACCTACACCTCAATCTCTCCCGACCTATGATTACAATAAGTGGGGATTCTCCTGAACGTGATATATTATGTGATCAGGCCTATAAAGCTCCCACATTTAGAGAGTGAGAGCTAGTGCTGAGAAAGAAGGTAAAAGGTACCCCTTTCCATGGTTGTGATTGCGATATCTTTGGTGGGCTTGATCCCACAGATCGATGATCGCAAGGATAAAGGGAAACACACAGGCAAAACACTATAACTCGTTGGGATGCAGTATTATGAATAACAGAGGAAAAAGGCCCCTAGGACGGGAGCCTAAAGGCCTTATCTCCCGAGGGCTAAGCCCCTAGTCATAGTCCCCGGTCATATGATAAGAAAAGTGAAAAGGGGCTAAACTAAAGGGGGTTGAGGGGTATCATAGCTCATGGATTCATAATGTTTCAAAGGAAAAGGCCTTGATTACAGTAAGGCTCCAATAACATGATACAACGCATTGAAGGCGTCGGGGTCAGTGGCTGGAGCAGTGAATGAAGTATGGCGCAATAGTAGATTAGTATGGGGGGACTCAGAAAGAGTTAATGGCATGACATGGTGCTCCACTCTGTCATGCAGCAAAGGAAAACGATGACACAATCCATTCCCACTCCATGACAAGCATTCACATTCAACCTACTCCCTACTCCAGAGAATGAGTCATTCAAGCAGTAAAGGCAGAAGTGATAGGGAACTAGCTAAATAGTAGAGGGGCCCACGATGATAGAGAAATGGCTTAACCAGAGGCCATTCCCAGGGATAGCAGAAGGGATACTTCCTCCATCATCCTCACATTTTCTAATTAGTTATGTAATTTCCATTTATTTCCAAGAAAGGGAGCATACCTTTTTGGGCAACAATGCCATTACAAGCCCAGGTAGCTAGTCCATCAGATAGCTGGCCCTGGGCTGAGATATTTTGTAAACTGTAATTCCATCTCCCCCTCTTCTTATAAAAAGGGGTAAACAACACTTTAACAAGGTTTGGCTGGTTCCAGAATTTCTCACTCGAGCGGTCTGAATTCAGAGATGCCGTTTTGGTTCAATTTTCTTATTCATGGGGTACTTGATTGATGTTGTGTTGAATGTTAAGGAATCATATGTTGGAATCATATTGGATTGATCACACCCCCTGGTGATTCCAAACATGAACAATGTGCATTATGTTTTCCCTTCTGTCATCTCATTTCATAATATGTTTTTCCTCCTCTGAAATGGTGTAATGAGTTGTTGGTTTCTCTCTATTTCATGTATTTATCACGACTGTTAAATAGAGAACAATACATGTGTGTATTATACATTTACTTGTGTTATTCAATAGCCTACAATACCTGTAGTAACTACAAATTTACTTGTGTTATTTGATTAACCTGCAGTACATGTATGATCATGGATTTACTTATGTTGCAGCATACTCCATATTTACTTGTGTTATTCACTAGCATACAATACCTGTAGAAATTAAAGATTTACTGGTGTATTTTATTAACATGTAGAACCTGGGTTAGGTCAGATTTACTTATGTTGTTGGCAAACAATGATACCCATATTATATTGGGTCTGAAACCTTCTTTTGCACCCCGTTGTTTCTATCACTCCACCTCCTCCCACTTCCATATTTCTATTGGAAAATATTTTCTTAGGATTTTGTGTTGTTTACAACCCTATACATCAAATTCCATATTTCTGCTGGAACATTGCTACTTAGGATTCTATTTGTTACAACCCGATGCATCTATTTCACTCCTTCCTTTCCTCCTCTCCACCCTTTCTACAACTTCAGTTTTAATTTGTCTCATTGTTGTCTGTCGGCCACCAGAAGAGGAGGCCATTTCTCTTTGAGATTGCCCAAATATACCCCCTGCATTGGGATCCATCTATTCGCTTGAGCCTACCTTGATGAAGTCCTATTGAACCAAGCTCCTCTTATTTTCATTACGTGACAATTGGAGTGCACACGAAACCCCACTCATAATCTTCTATGCACTCCTCTACTTAAGATGTCCTAGGCACTGGTCTACAATCAACCTAGAGGTTGTCTCTAGGGGGAGTTCTATCTCTCCAGTAGCACCTGTGCTACTGGTGCGATTAGAAGCAACAACAAAAGGAATCCTCTCAGGGAATCATTTACCATTTGAAATATGTTATTCTACACAAATGCTTTATTTATGATCCACTGCAACATTTACGTGTACGATGAAACCAAATAGATTTTCCTTTGAGAGATTTTTTCCTGTAACGTGGAATTTCTATTAAGAATATTTGCATCACACACACTTAGATGATTGGGATAATTTATATTCGCAAACATAAGCCATGAATTACAAAAATAAAGGATGAATAATTTCAACTCAACAAGAGGATTGATTATAACTTATTACATCTGTTGGTTCCAATGTAATAAGAGGTGAGAATGTCAAAATTCCTGATGTGTAGTTGGCTCATTCCTCATGTTATTAATTACATGCTCCACTCTCATAAACAACCAACCTACCCACTAAATATGTAAAGTGTGTTATTGAGTGAAGAATGAATTCCCTGCATTACGGGACATACCGATCATTAGGGTGCCAATTAATTTAATGTTATATTATCCATGGTAGATTAATTCACTTGGTTAAGTTAAGGTCGTTTGTGGGAAAGTAATTCTTGCCTCAATGACCTACTCTGCATGCTTCCCATGACAACTACATCATGACCCTCGCCAGTTATATAGAATTATTTATTGTATAATATAAATTCGTTCTCATAGATCCAAGGTAATTAATTTCACTATAGTTGGCTTGAAGTATTGGTTGCACATTCGATATTGTAGTAGGTCTCTCTTGAAGCCCATCTACGTTTCTAGACATTACCTGGAAACCAACATGTAAAAGGGATGCTAACAAAGCTAATTAATTTAATATGCCTTTGTGTACATAAAACATGCTATGAAAATGTGTCAAGAAGATACCAATAATGAAATAGTGATAGATAATTATGCCGAAGGTGTTTTCTCTACACGGTTAGGCTAGGCAAACATTGTTCATCCCAACCAATCATGGGGGTTCAATTTTTTTTTCCTCCATTGAATGAAAATTTTACACATGGAACAACCTTGCCCTTGTACGATATGTTAATGTAATTGACGATTTGTGTTGAGTATTTCGTCTTCAGATAGCCTTTGCCTCAGGTACATTTTTCAGTAACATTTTCCAATAAGTGGTAAACTATTTCCACTTGATATTCATAGTGGGAAATGATCAGGTTTTCCTTTCCAAAGTCCTGCTCTCATCTCCTATGCTAGTGCAGTGCATTTGCACCTAGTGTTTACTCATTACTTTCTCTACGTGAATGAGAATGTGCAAACGTTGAAGGCAGAGATATAGTTTGCTCAGAGCAAAGGTATTAATGCTTTCACCTTCACCACCAACGTTGGTGCCCAACACTTTTACCAGGCTACCCAGGAAGTCAAATATAACTTGAAACTTTTCTTTGTTGTTGATGTCCATAAGATGTATAGGAAAAAATCAACAAATTAAATGACATCATAGATCATCTCATGGCATGAGACACCTC
Organism: Pinus taeda; assembly: GCA_000404065.3. NCBI lineage: Eukaryota > Viridiplantae > Streptophyta > Pinopsida > Pinales > Pinaceae > Pinus > Pinus taeda. The sequence goes on from APFE031753903.1 coordinate 16,370, forward strand.
TGCCTGGCCTTACTGTGACTTGGCTCTCCAAACACCCTCGAATGATAGACCTATAACAAAAAGGGTAAGGTGTAAATGGCCACCCCAGCCCTTGGTTCTTCAAGAACATGCAAACCAACATTTGTTGCTTGTCGGAGTGCATGAATTCCAAAAAAATCAATTGCAATTGCCTAGTGAAAGGAAATTATCAAGGCTAAAACCTCTAGCTCACTCGATGGAATTAGATCATAAGCCTCAACCCACCTCTTGTCATGATTGCAATGTGGAATGACTAATTGGAGGCCATTGTATTAATGCCAACAAGGGCTTTTTCTTATGGCTATATTAGGGTTTTGTTGCATTTTTTTGGGTTAGTAGTGGTCATGGTCATTGAGGTGAGCTGGATTTCCTTTTTATTTCTGCCCAACTAGGAACTATGAAAGAGGGTTTGAAAGTAGGACCACAACCATTGAATTAATAAAAGAAAGTGGGCTTGAAAGTGGGATTGTAGTCATTGAATTAGTAAAAAAAGTGGGTTCAAAGTGGGATTGCACTTATTCAATACAATGAAAAGGAGGCTTGAAAGTGAGTTTGGAGTTAATGAATTGGTGAAAAAAAGGGTTTGGAAGTGGGATAGTCAGGGAACTGGTGAAAATAAACATAGAGGAGGACAAATTGTTTGCCATTTTTTTACCACCGAAAGAACATGGTGGGCCTTCATCTCTATCTAAGGAGCATTTAATTTCAAACATAGATGCAAAACACCAGAACAAGTTTTGCCTACAGCGGTGGATGGGCCACACAAGTTATAGTGCATCCTGTGGGCTGCCTGCTTATGGATCTCCATTGGGTGGCAAAGACTCTCAGATCCATGTTGGCTAGCAAACTCTCTCTCTCTACTTACTTTCCATCACACGTACAAATGAATTGCACCTCGACATGGATATGAGAGAGAATTCATAAAATTTATGTTTTTTTTTGTTTTTATTAAAATAGAATAGGTAAGAAATTATATCTGCATAGATTTAAAATAGAAAAGGTAAGATATTATATCTGCATAGATTTAGAGTTTTTGAATTTTTCAATGTTTTGAATTCATCTCTAAAATTTATGTATTTATGTTTTATTTTTATGATAATTTATTAGTTTAATTTTAAAATTTTAAAAAATTATTAGAATGGTAAATTTGAGTCAATTGTACAAATTGATTGTTTTAAGGATTTTCATGTTTAAATTTTCTTTATATTTAAAAATTTCAGTCAGCAATTTGTGTAAAAGAATAAAAATATAAAACAATTAAAATTTACTCTAAAAAAGCATTTTTTTATATCATGTCAAATTTATAATACAAATGAGATAAATTGTTAGTGGGATTATATTTTTTTGTCTCATAAATAGACTTAAAGACACATGATATTTTCTTCAAGACATTAGATTCTCAACATTGTATCAAGAGGAGTAATGTTAAAAATATTGTAGGATTTTTCTTACTTTATAAAAAAAATTGACTAAAAATCATTCCGTATTTTGATTGATGTATAGTGAATTTTGTTTTAAACAAATGTGTAATTATTCATTATAATTTTGTTTGAGTTGTGGCTTTCTTCACATAAATATTGTGTTATGCGCTATTGATTTGTCTTCTTCTTTTTCATATTGTTTCCATCGATCTATTGGCTTCCAGTAGTTGAAAGTACGAGTATATTCTTGTTTTGTGCTTTAGTGAATTGCATGAGTTTGTGAATCTACAAGAAAATTCTACATGGTATCGAAGTTGAAGACAATATAGAAGATAAAAATTTGAATTTGTTCTTGTAGATTGATGGAGATCTAGTTCAGGTCAGATCCATAGGACCCTATGTGCGTACTTCTTAATGGAACTAGAAGGCTGTTAGTGGGAAGATTGAGGAGCAGGATTCGTTTTTTGGGTGGTGAGTTTGCAGAGAAGATCTAAAAAAAATTGTTCAAAAATTTCAAAAAAATATAAGATTTGGCTTCCTTGCGAAAAAATACCCAAATTCAAAAAAAAATCATCTGAATCGGAGTTTGAATGAGTGAGATATCATCAATTTAAAATTAACTCTCTTTTTAGAAAATTTTGTGATGGCATGACAAATGAAACAGATTGGTGTGCGAATCAAGAACTTGTATGCATTTTGAGATACAAGATGCATGCAAAGTGTTGGCAAGCAAGGAAAATGTTATATACTTGGTGGTTGAGAAGGAGCATAAATTACCTCTCAACATGCAGCCTTGGAAGTAGCCTCAACAAGTTGTGGAGCAGCCATAATTGGAGAAGTGGAGAGGAGACCGAATGGAGATATCCACTCAAGAAGAGACCTCCAATAGGGGGGAATTTCATGTCAAGTGGGAAAAAGGAGAACATGCAACCATACCTCCATGTGTGAGGTGGGGCAATATGGAACCTTAGTATAAGATTTTCATAAATTGGGTAGGGTCCATTGAGATGTTTCATCTCATGGATCATTACCTTGTTACGGGAGCCTACAATACACAGTAGTGGGATGGATCAATGTCGGTTGATGTAGTCAGATATCAAAGTGATAGAGGTAAAGGCTAGCAACAGTCAAGTAATGGGGATCACATAGTAGAGTTGACAACAATGCAGATGGCATAGGGGAAAAGTTAGCAGAAGCACAGAGTTTTCAGTCGATAGAGGTAGAGCTAGTAGAAGTTAGAGACTCTGGTGACAGATGCATCATACTGATTGAATTTTGATGTTTTTTTTCTTTTTTTCTTCAGAATTTGTTGTAGCAACAACACTAGAGAGAAGTGTTGCATGCAAAACATTCCAAAGGTTCAGGATTGGGATCAAGTTGAATTCCTTTCTTGTTGAGAGGGATTGTTGAAAATAGCAACAAGAAATGTTAAAAATATAATCCAAAAATTCCAATTTAATTTGTCTTTGAATTAAATTGAGAATTAAAATTGTAATTCTATTATCATAACAACTTGAAATAGTTATTTAAGTTTAATCAGCTTAATTAGCTTAGGAACTTTGAGTTGGAAGTATTTCTGTATTCATGTATATATTCTTCCTAAATTTTAGGGGTCCAAGATGAGTTTATTGGAGTTGTAATTAGATTAATTTAATTTACTAAACTATGGCCAGATAAATTAGCTCTAACTATTTATGGAACTAATAGAGGACTAACAGTCAGTTGGTGCAATGGTGCATCCATAAGTGCTACTCCAATTAACTGAAAATTCCCTCATGAGAAACTCATGCATGTCTGTTCAAAGAAAGTCCCAGTTGAGACTAGAGTGCAGGGACATTGTACTATCAATTGTATGATTTTTTTAGTTGTAAATATCATGCATACAATCAAAGAAGGACCTATGTGTGGATTGTGCAATTTTGGAAGCATGAATTCCATTTTAATACAGGTTATTCATCCTAGGAATTGTGCAAGGAAATAGGGGATTGAAGAGTAGAAGGAAAGGCTAAGGTTTGGCTTGAGATAGCTTGTGAGTAGGGAGTTGATCATACTTGTGCAGGAATTGTTCTAGTGAGAACAAGCTTTGTATTTTCACTCAAATTCCTAATTTATGCAATATAAATAGTAGGGGTTTTGAGTTGTGGCTTTCCTCAGATACATATTGTGTTATGTGCCATTGATTTGTCTTCTTCTTGTTCATATTGCTTTCATCGATTTGTTGGTTTCTGTTGGTTGAAAGTAGAGTTAGCTTCTTGTCATGTGTTTTAGTAAATTGCATGAGCTTGTGAACCTACAAGAAAGTTCTACATGTCATTCAAAGAAAGATCTACATTGACCTAGGGCAGAGATCTATGTGAAGAGAATGTAATGAATTAGTTTATTGATGTCAATGACTTGACTAATGCCTTGTGGCCTGAGATTAATGTATTTTACTAGAGTTCACAATGATTAACATGATAGTTTGTATTCAAAGATGGTAAATTCCTGATTAGGCTCATATGTATGCAAGAAGAGAAGCGATTTTCATGTTAGAGGGTTATTAGTTTGTGCAAATATCTATTCTTCATAAACATAGTTCTATGTATGCAAAGATATAAGACAAAGTATATGCATAGATTAGTGTGATAGAGATGTTCATATATGCTTACTAATGCTTGATTTGATAGAGATATGACTAACATTACTTGAATTTCAAGGCTTGTATTGATGGCAAAATATCCTTGATGTTTTGTCACTATCTTGTCTAGTTAACAAAATATTTTTGATAGAGGATTGATGATAGTGAGACTCTATATTGATTGATCTACATGTTGGTAATGGTTGTGCCTTGAATGATGCAGAGACTTATGTGTCAAAACTCGGTATCGCAGAAACTTGTGTATTTTATGAATTTATGATGTTGCTTGTCATTAATATGAACCTATGATGATGGTGGTATGATGTGTCTAGTTGGAAGAACTTAATGTTTGAGTTTGTTTCCATTGAATAAGGGTTTGACAATGATATTACGTATTAATATGGATTGAGAACGATAGATTTGGTTGTGTATTACATTAAAAAAAAAATAGTATTGACTCGATGAGTATGATGATAGATGAGTATTGGCTTGGTATTTGACAGTGATTGAGTTCGAGTTGACATTTGACAATAATGATTTAACTTGGTATTTGACTTGATTTATGTTAATTTTTCTTGGTATATTTTTCTGGTCGATGTTTGGTATTAGAGAGGCGTTTAGTTATTAAGATTGAGCATAATGGTTGGTTGTGGGTCCAATTTGAAAATTTAATGAAATGTGTCGTGTAGGTTTTGGCTTGTGTTTGAGTCGAGTGGATCCAGTGTGAAAGATTGATCCAGGTGGATATTGGTGGCCACATGCCAAGTCCATCTGGACCCCCATCATTGTCTCTTTCAGCATTTTCAATTTCCTTAATTGTAGCACAACTTACTATTTTCAGCAGTTTTTCGGGTCCTAAACTTCCGGAGCCATTTTGAGGCCCTAAACGCCGTTTTTTGGGGAATCCGGGGGCAACACAGTTCCATGAAACATGGCCCCTGTTGCCCGTTCCAACAACGGTAGTTCTCGGATAGATATTACTAACGAGCTATCATACGCGTCAAACGGAGATCGTATGCCAAAGTTACGACCCCGGGAAATTGATGTACCAATTTACCCAAAACAGGGCCCACAATTTGGCGTTTCATCTTCTAGGGTTAGGTTTTGGAATGTGAAGGGTTTTCCATTGTTTCTCAACAATAAATAGGCCTTCGAGCCTCATGTAACACAGTTCAGAGGCATGTAGCCACACATCTCTTCTCAGAGATAAGCTACCATCGCCCTAGCTGGTTTATTTCCATTTCTGGTTGTAAGCATATTTCGGTATTTTCCATTAATAAAATGAAGCATTATTTCCGCTGCATCTTTGTGTATATGGTTATCTTTGTATTTTATTGCATTCCTGTTTAAATCCAGATCAGATAGGCTTCCCAAGGTCCTCTCTTATCCTTGCATCCAAATTTTCTACAAAGCTTCCACCCCTTTCCAAACCAATACAACTCCTTATTATCCTATCAAATTGAGAGGGCATAACCCATTCTTTTGATGGTTGATCAACTTGATATGGAACATCTTGTTCCTCTAATGGTTGACCAACTTTATAGGGAACATATTGTTCCTCGTGTGTTTGAATAGAAAACATAAAAGTGAGTGAATCATAAGTATTTAATGGTAGAAGGTGATCGAGGGGGAGTCACATAAATGGATTGAAGTAGCAATGTCGTGAGTAAAGTAGACCCGACTACCAATTCTTGAGAGGGAATTTTTGTACTTACCTTTTATGAGTTGTAAGGGGAAAAAATCCAACTTCAAAGGAAGCATACTTTGAAGTCTTTAGGGCTAGTGTTTTGGGCCAGGGTACATAATGATGCTTATTAAATTGAGTATGGGGATGTCCCAGGTATAACTAGTTCATTTCCCCAAATTCCATACATGTGTTTATTTAAGATGACAAGAAAAACTTCAATAAATGAAATAAAGATACTATAAAAAAGTGTCAAGTACTTTGAAATCCACACATCCACGCAACAGGAAAAGAAAACATTCCTATAAACCTATGTGTCCTTTCCACTCAATGCAAGTCACTGAAACCTTTCTCGAAGCCACCACCAATGGGGGTCTCAAGCGCATCAGATGGATAGTACTCACATACTCAGTGAAAACCAGTTATAATGATGGAGGCTAGGGAGGGTACCAACAACCACCAAAATATGATCAAGGTATTATTGCTTCCCACAATGGCCACCTATAGGTTAAGATAATTTACCTATGACTAGTCACTATGGTACCTTTACGAGACGAGGGATAAGTAGTTGGCCCTCAAATGGTATGTGATTGACTCAGAACTAAAGTGGTGGGTAGAAACTAAGTGAGTGCACTAACCATCATACTTCAAGTTTTACCTTTTGATATCACGCCGTCACTTATCCTGGAAATTCTTTTTTTATTTGGTGATGAAGTATTTTTTAAGCTCCCTACTCATGGCTAAGACATAATAGGATTTCATATTCCAATTTATCATAATTAATGCCAACAATTAAAAAAAAAAATTATGCTCTACAACATGCCTTACAATTAGAGTATTCAATGAAAATATATTCAATACGTGTTAAATTTCTTCTTGAAATATTTCTGAAGATTGACCATGCATTTATTTCATATATTTAAGAAGAATATTGGGAGCATAATGTATTTTTTTTTGCATGTATGTTAAACAAATCAATACCAATTGAAGTGAGAAAAAGAAAAATCGTAATAGAGATGACTACCAAGTTAGAAAGAGATTGATTAATATAACTACCAAATATGAATACAACTATTTTTACACGATTCTTCAATTCTTGTCTTAAGAATATTACCATTTATAAGGCATCTTTTGTTCTATAATCTTCATTTTTAGACTACATATTGTTTTTTAAATTCCCTCATCACATGAGATTGGTGTAACTAGAATCCAAGTAGATGCATTCATTGGTTGATCAAGAGCCCATGGAACCAATTTGTTATTGTTATGTTTGTGTTTAAATACATTGCAAACTTTCTCTTTATAGTAGCATTACCTCTTGAAAGTTTTCATTTATCAGCTTGATATTTCCCTTAGCTTTTGATCCACTTATTTCAACATTATTATTGTTCACACTTATGGCATAAATAGTGGAAATATTGCTTAAGCAGTATCGAAATCATCACTTTAGAGTAGCTATGGTAATAAACCACAACTATTTATGTATCTTCCGATCTTATTTCTCCTCAATGTTACATGGTTAACATGTGAACAATGCGAATGTATGAAATGTTGCATGCTTAACATGTAAACAATGAAAATGTATGAAATAAAACCTCAAGTGAACCTACTTTGTGTACAAATAAATTAAGTGAGAACTTGGCTAGAATGAAAGTGATTGGGGTTTTAGACACAAGTCTATATACCTATTTCCTAAGTAATCTAGTCTCACAGGCAATAATCTCTCTTCACTCTCCCCCAACACATGTTTAAGAAATGAAAAAATAACCATTTGGGCATAGGATTGAAGGGTGCGTGATAAAGGTGATCTATTGAACTATAACCCCAAAATTTTACTAGCGAATACGTTTGAAGCTTTGTTTGGTTTCACAACAAGTCACATTTACCAAGTGAAACATTTGATGCTTTTCAAAATTAGTTCTTCTTAGTAACAAATTTTCATTTCTTCAAAAGACTATATAAATCCTAAAATAAAAGTGATCCCTACAACAAGGATGGTATTATATTTTTGTTCATATATCTCATTCACCAAACATTTCAATTAAAATCCAATGCCAAGTAAAAGGGATTGTGAGAAGAGAAGGAAATAGAAAAATGATTAAAAAATAATAGGTGTTAGGAATAATATTAGAAGAATTGGAGAGTAAATAAAACCTAAAAAAGCCAAAGAGAGCATGGCTCAAAAATGAGAAGAGAATGAGGATAGCAATGTTGATGAAGAATATATTGTATAATAATTTGCAAGGTTGTTGAACTAAAAACTAATATAAATTAAAGTATATTCTTATATAAGAGTATAAATACATATTGAAGAATTATTACTAACTTATGATATGGATAATATTTGAATTTGAGAGAAGGAATATTCTTGAAAAATCAAGCTATTTATTACCAAATTGAAGGGCTAAGTTGATTTCATGAGAGAAAACAAATGCTATATCTATATTTATACAAATAATTATAATATAATTTGTGAGTTAAAAAGCATACAAAACATAAATTCACACTCCGTAGAAGAAGAAACCTTTTCAACTAGTTTCTAAGTATGTTAATATTTGAAAATCATTATTCAGGATGAAATTAGTTGGAAAATGTTTTCTTCATTAGAAGCAACATATCATTTAACGTTAAACGCATAGTTAAAATTACCATAAAACAATAGTAAGAATAAATTTCTTAAAGGAATAACTTATCATAACTACAAAGAATTTCATAATTCCAAATAAAAGGTGGAAGAAGTGTCCGATGAGAAGTATGAGAAGACCAATGAAATCCTTGATAAGGAAACAAAAGAAAACAAAAAGAAACCGAGATAGAGGTTTTAATAGATTTAGAGAACAAGGAAGATTCTTTGGTCTTATCAACAATGGATACATTGTTATAATATGTGTTGAAGAGGGGCACAAGTGATTTGAGTGATTTTTTGGGAAAATGTACATGGAAATTTTATAGCACAATAATCAAGTAAGGCATAGGGAGGGGTACGACGATTAAAAAAACTATATGTTTCTACAAGGAACCTTTTTTATGCACACAAATAAGGATATCCAATGTCTTTTATGTTTTCAATTCTTTTCATCAAACCTTGACAACTTTATAACCACGTTTCTACTTTTGAAGCATGCTTTGCAATATATTTCACGATTACATGTTGAGAAGAAACTACCTGAAGATCAACATTAGAAATTTCCACAACCTAAGAATATTACCATGGTAAACACTTAGATTATCATCAATACATGCATGATAATATTTATTTTTCATTTATAATATATGAATAATATTGATTAATCATGAGCCTTTTATGGAGCATTGTATTGATATGTAATAATAGACAAGCCTTTCTATGCAAGCAAAAATCTACACTACACTTTGTATGTCTTTGAAAAAAATTGAACAAATTCTCATAACCTTCATGAGGATTGCAAGAAGAAACTTGTTCGGTGTTCAAAATGTAGGGATACTCATTTAGGATTCAAGGAACTATTATGTTATGATGATGGATGTCATGAATATTTAATTTTGTTATATGTTTAACAAAGAATGTATTCTCAACATGCACTTTGGAAGGAGGGATACTCTTGCTCCTTCTATATCTTGACAACTTTTCTCTCTTTTAACTCCTACGCGGATATCGAGTTTCAATCAAACTAATGTTTCTAGGTTTTGAAGCACCTATATGACAATCATTTTTACTAATCCCTCTTGTAAATATTGCCATGATGAATTGTAATTATGTAAATAATATGGAAATGTAACGATTTTATTTGGTTAAATCACATCCTTAGTTTTTGTGGGTTACTTGAGCAACCATTACAATTCATAGGTGGCTCACAATCTGCATGAACTCAAGTGGTTTATGATTTTTAATGAACCATTAGTCATACCAAGTGATTTTTGTTTAGTTGTTATTGCATATCAATTTTTAAATACATGGTATTACTTTACTACTTATTTTATCTTGATTCTATTGTTTCATTCTCCATTGTTTTCTTTTCTTGAATCATATTTCCTAATGCATAAAATATAGAGCAAATAATATGAGAAGTGAGGAAAAGTACTACCTGTATTTGCTTGAATTTGTTGAATTGCATAATCTTCTTATTCTCTCAATATATGTAATCTTTTCCTTATCCTTTCTCTAGCAATTTCCCACGCTTCCTCTTGGTTTGACACTTGAGCTCCTTTTCAAGATTGAATTCTCCAATTTCCCATGTTTGTTGTCAATCTCTATGTAATTTTTGTGTTGTGTTATGTTTCCATGAACGAACGTTCTGTGTTATTTTTTCATGAATGAACATTTGACTGTGTTTTGTTTTATTTTTTCAGGTGGAAGATAGAGCTTGATCAAGCTCCTAGCTACATAACACTCCTAATCAATACCATTAATATTTGGTTGTTTAGTTAGTGGGAGTTTATGGCTGCAAGGGCTTGATTGAGCTATTTCAAATTTTACCTAATGCGCTCGATTGAGATGTCAAGGGCCTAAAAAACAAAGTTTTAGCTCCTCTGCTGCAAATTTTTCTGCAACACCATCTTGTAGCATTACAAACTTAAGGAAATATTTTTCCTTAGGTGGCAAAGTTGATCAAATGGATTCGTGAAGAAATCCTCTATCCAATGGCATATGAGTTTGACATTTTTGAATTCATATGCTATTTTTCATCTAAATTCTTTTAAAT
>APFE031753903.1:36279-46689 GCA_000404065.3 Pinus taeda
AATGGGTCTACAGGACCAAGAGTGCTGCAGATGGGCAAATCACCAGACGGAAAGCGAGGCTAGTAGCTAAAGGATTCCAACAAGTGCATGGCATTGATTATGACGAGACCTTTGCTCCAGTAGCAAAGATGGATTCCATACGCCTTACACTTGCCATTGCAGCGGCCCAATGGTGGGAAGTACATCAAATGGATGTGAAGAATGCCTTTCTTCATGGAGACCTAGGCCCCGAGAGCTTGGTACGCGAAGATGGATTCTTTTCTCTTATCACAAAACTTTGAAAGATGTAAGTCTGATCCGAATGTTCACATGCTTAGGACACATGATTCTCTTCTTATCTTAGTTTTGTATGTAGATGATCTCCTAATCATTGGCAGCTCGACTTCAGCCATTGCTACAGTCAAGATGCCCTTGCATGATAGGTTCTTGATGACGGACATGGGTCCATTACACTTCTTTCTTGGTCTTGAGATTAGCCAAGATGCCACAAGCATCAAACTCTCTCAGGCTAAGTATGCACAGGATCTCCTCGAGAGATTTCGCATGGCTGACTACAAGCCAGCACCGACTCCTTTTCTGTCTGGGGTCCGCCTTGATGATGGAGGTGACACTCCATTAGTTGACAGCACTCTCTACCGACAGCTAGTGGGGAGCTTATTGTACCTCACCCACTCCAGACCAGATCTCTCCTATGCAGTCGGGGCAGTTTCCAGATACATGCAGGAGCCGCATGAGCTACACTGGAATGCTGCCAAGCGCCTCCTCCGTTATGTGCAGGGCACCATCACCTTCGGGATTCACTATGCAGCAGGCAGTGCATTGAATCTCCTTGGCTTCACAGATTCTGATTGGGCGGGAGACATCATTGATCGTAAGTCCACCTCCAGATATTCACTCAGTCTAGGATCTGGCCCTATTTGTTGGTCGAGCAAGAAGCAGGCTGCTATTGCTCTCTCTTCAGCTGAGGCCGAGTACAGAGGAGTAGTCAACATCACCATTCAGGCTCAGTGGCTACAACATTTCCTCATTGAGTTGGGCGTTCAGTTCCGGCAGCCCATTGTCATCTGGTGTGACAACCAGAGCACTCTCAAATTTTGCAGGGATCCAGTACAGCGGCAGCGGACGAAGCACATAGAGATCCATATGCACTACATCAGAGACTTAGTACATGATCGGGTCATTGATTTACAGTTTTGTCCCTCAGCCGAACAGACTGCAGACATCTTCACCAAGACATTCACTGAGCAGAAGTTTCGCTCTCTGCGTGATCGTCTTGGAGTGAAGGACATAGTTGCTTAGCAACTGTCTTTTTTTTTCCTCTTTTGTTTTGATTACATTATATTTTGAGGGGGGGGTTTTCCCATGAGGTTTTCCCTCTTTCCTCAATTTTAATACATGTTGCATTGTATTTTGGGTGACCTTTGGCCTTAGTTGTCGGGGCCCATTTTCTATTTTTCCCCATAGTGGTGTTCAGGGGGGGTGTTGGAACTACTACACCTACATGCAAACTCTCAGTTATAGCATGCAACTACATGCAACTACATGCAACTGCATGCGGACTCTTAGTTAAAGCATGCAACTACATGCAACTACTACACATCTACATGCGGACTCTTAGTTAGAGCATGGGATTGCATGCAAGATTCCTTTTGCATGATTTACTCCTTGATTTGCTCCTTCTTTAACTCCACAACTAACTAGTTATCTCCGGAACTTGTTGTAGGTGTTGAGTCTTCTCATTGATCACCACTATATTTCATTACCTTGGGATCTTCACCCAGTAATGCTATATAATGACCATTGTAACATATTTTCTAATGAATCATTCTTTTCTTCTTTCAATTTTCTTTTAATGTTTTTGCTCTGCAAAGCTGTGTGTTCAACCTTTACTAGCTAGATTCATCTGTGCAGGTTTTCTAACACATTTACACCAATGGCCCAGTCCCTTTGCTATTCGAGTTTTGATCGGACTGGAAGAGAAAAATGTGAGATATGAATCCCAGGAAGAGAATTTTGCCTCTAAGTCTGAGCTGCTGCTGCAAATGAATCCGATTCATAAGAAAGTACCTGTCCTCATCCACAACGGTAAGCCTGTCTGCGAATCTCTCATCATTCTCCAATACATAGACGAGGTTTGGCCGGGCACCAGTTCCTTCATCCCGTCAAACCCATATGACCAAGCCATTGCAAGGTTCTGGGCAGATTTTCTAGACACTAAGGTAATCCCATAACCACACCCAAACTAATTCATTTCATTGCATTTCCATGGCAGCTAGTAGTTGTATAATTGATGGATCTAATTTAACTGAAATGGTGTGGTTGTTTCAGTTCCTGGGGAATGCTATTCTTGGTATTTTGAAAACAACAGGAGAAGCTCAAGAAGAAGGCAAGCGTTATATGTTAGAATACCTTGGGTTGCTAGAAGGGGTACTGAAGGAATTTTCTGCAGGAGGAAGTAAGCCTTATTTTGGAGGGGAGCAGTTTGGGTTTCTGGACATTGCATTCATTTGCCATACTTGCTGGTTCGAAGCAATGGAAACGTTGGGGAAATGGAAGATCCCGTGGGAGAGCGAGTTCCCTGGACTTCAAGAGTGGATGAAGAAATGCAAGGAGAGAGAAAGCGTGCACAAAAGCTTCCCTGACCCTCACAAGATTGTCGAACATGCCATTACAGTTAGGAAGGGATATCTCAGGTCTAAGAGACTGTAAATTTTTTTTAGAAGTTCCGCAACTATGGTTGGTCATGTCCAAAGAAGGGATATCTCAGGTCGAAGCGACTGTAACATTTTTTTTTTGAAGTTCAGCAACTATGGTTTGGTCATGTTTAAAAATGACAGTAGAATAAGACAGGAAATTGAACTGAAATGATTTTGTAGGATATTTTTTATGGTAAATTTTAATGAAATGGTTTTTTTATGGTCAATTTTAATGAAATGAATTTTTAAGGATATTTTTTATAGTGAAAATTTAGTAGGGATTTTTAAAAACTTGAGTTTAAATTGATTAACATATAAATTTTAGTGCTCAATAGTTAAGATGTTGAATCCATTTATGTATTAAAAAAATATATTATAGAAAACCAAAAATTACAATCTTGTTTAAAATTGTATCGCCTTATTTACACATTTCAGAGAATCTCCATAATTAAAAATCTTGTTACATGTTTTTTTAAATGCATATATTTTTTAACTTATAATATTAAATTTGTTTAATAATAATAAAATAATTCAAAATAAAATTCAAAATTTAGTTAATTACTATTTTTAAAGTCTCGAAAATGTGGAATATAATTACTAACCATGTAATTTTATAATGCTGCACTAATACATTAAATAGATATATTTATAGTGTAATATTAACCAATTATTATCAAAATGAAATGTTAGTTTTAAGTGGTAAGAAAGATCATTACTGATTCTCCTCCACCTTAAAAATATAAATTTGAAGTAATCCTAAATATTTGATTTTTTATATTTAAAAAATTTCAAAACTAATACTATAGATAAAATAATTTATAATTTCGTTATAATTTTTTAAAATAAAAACAAAATATTTATTTAAAATATGATTAGTTATAAAATTTATGACTATGGAAAAAAATAAATTATATAAAACTTAAAAAGCTGAAAAAAAATTATTTATCTAAAATATGATTAGTTATAAAAATTTGTGATTATTGCCAAAAAAAATATGCAAAGATTAAAAAGTTGAAAACATATTGATGTAGCATGTTAGTCGTGTAAAATTAATTTGATGAATTTTTTGTGGATTTGTATAGAGTTCTTTACATCTCTATTGAGAGCAGCGTGGGATAGATTTATCTTTATTGAGAGCATTCTGAGATAGATCTATGGAAGAGAAATATTAGATTTTTCTGGTTTTATTTTTAGGTTTATATGTTTGTGTTAAAGTATAAAGCAAAATAATATTTTTTAATTAAAATTAAAAATGTTTAAGATGTGTTTATCTTTTAAATTTATTAATTTTTAATTAAGATTATAATTATTTTTTAATAACATTATAAATCGTTATAAAATTTTAAAATAATCTTATTAAAATTATTTATATAAATATGATTAGTTAAAATTTGACTAATTGAAAAAAGTAAATCTATATTTGTAAGGGTCTTAGAAAAAATTGAAATCACCTCCATCTAGCATGTCAATATATCTATACATAGTTGTAGAAATTAATTAGCGCCATCATGTTAGTGGAATTTGTGGTCGGATTCTTTCATTTGTTTTATTGAGACTATGGTGGGGAGATTTTTCTGGTTTTTTCAGGTTATGTTTTGTGTTAGAGTAATGAAGTGAAATTAATATTTTTTAATTAAAATTAAAGCATTTAAGATAGGTTTATTTTTAAAAATTATTTTAATTTTAAATTTAAGTTGTTTTTTTTAATGTAAGTTTAAGAGGGTTGGGTTTAATGGTTGAAAGTGAGTAATTTTTTATTATTGGGCAAGGTTCAATTCCCATGAGAGAATGATGTACATGGTACTCTATAAATGAATCAAAACTCATCCTATGTTCTCCTTTTAATAATTCAAAGGAAGAGACCATATTAAATGGTTTAGTGACCTTTGAACACATAAGTGGATCAAAGACCACCAACAATCAAAGGATATTAGCTCAAGTTGTTTGGTGAACAATTTGTAAATCCCACCCCTATGTCCCCCTTTCGAAAAGTGAAAGGATCTTAGTTCTAGTGGTTTGGTGAACAATTTGTTTCCATTCAACAACTTTTAGATACAAAAATTATGGAAGATTTGGATACCATAGGCCAGTTTAATTAGAACATGTATATTATTGATATGTATTGGCATTTGAAGTTTCTCATGGATTGCTTCAAGCACCAGGCTGACATCCTAAACACTTTGTAGCACCTTCACCCTCAAGTGATTGAGTCACATGGAGCAGTGTCTTGGCATTCCTTCCTTTGCAAGCAGAACCCCAAGACACTTCTTCCTTTGCAGGCAGAACCCCTAGCAAAACTGAAAACCCCTTTTTAGTAGATATGTTTTCTATTTAATTTTTTGTAAATCACTCCTTCCTTTACAGGCAAAACCCCTAGCAAAATTAAAGACCCCTTTTTTAGTAGATATGTTTTGTATTTAATTTTTTGTAAAGCATGATCTCTTATATTTCTCTAGAAAAAAATGCAAATTTAAATATAGTTTTCCCTAGTGAAAAACGATATAAATCTCACTTTTAAAAAATCATACCAAATTTATCCCACTAGAAAATATAATTTCCTTAATACATAAATTAATTTGAATTATTTATATTTAAAATAATTTATATTGATTCTTATTTTCAATGAGTTCTTTTTAACTTTTATTTAATTTACAAACTAATTAATATCATTTCTAATATATTAATTTAAATAAAAATAAGTTGTTTTCCCCAAATCCATTTGTGCAGTGAGGTTGTTACTCGTATGTTGTGAAGTCGTTACTTCAATGTTTTGAGTGGGATGTATTAAATATTCATAATGTTAACTCAACGTGAGTAGTTTGGCTTTGGAAAAGTAATGTAAGATAATTTGTATATTTTGTAAAAAAATCAATTAAAAAAGTTCGTCTTTTGTATGTTGTGAATAAAATTTGTAAGAAATAGATAATATTTATCGTCATTATAATTGAAATTCTCTGGTTTGTGATTTTATTTTGTGACCAATATCACATTAAAGAGGTTTTGAAATGTAAAATAGGTATATTTTTAATAAAATAAATTTGAGTTTTTAATTACTAAAAATTAAATATATTTTTAATATATAATAGTTTGAGTGGCTTAATGGTTTTAAGAGCATGTGTTTCCTCTTAAGAGATTAAAAGTTCAAAACTAGAGGGGTAAGAGTTTATGTACATAATGTTTTGTAGACTTAGCAGTGAAATCGTTGCACTTAGGTCGCTGCCTTATTATTTAAATTGTATTTTTAAATTATAAATATTTTTGAATAAAATTATAGTATTTTTTATTATTTTAAATTAATTTATAAAATATATAAGTTAATTTACTTTAAGAAAATATATTTATATATTAATTTAATAATAAATGAAAATAATTAATAATTCCGGTAAAAAAAAACTCAAAAGAATTTTTATTATATAATTTATAAATATTTTTTAAAATAATTAAAATTACATTATAATATAATCATTTTATATGGTTAACAAAGTAAATCTTGTATATTTGTATTTTGTTAACCAAGTAAATTTGTATATTTGTATTTTTGAATTATAAATATTTAATGAATGATTATATTAGACATTAAAGAAAATAAGAAATTAATTAATAATTAAAAACAATTTTATTTTTATAATGTCAAAAAGAAAAAAAATTCTTAAATCACCATAATTTTCAAGAAAATTAATAACAAATAGTTTAAAAATTAAAACATATATAAACAATATCAATCTTCAAAATTTTAATCCAATCACAAATAAGGTAAAATTAATCAATACATATCCGAAAAAGGAAAAAAAAAAACATTTTGGCTATATAATATGCTATCATCTTGGTTTCATGGTTCTAAATTTGACTCTGGGGTTGTACATTAAACAAGATATGAGCAACTTTTATCATAGTTTTTTTTTTTTTTTTAACAATGTGGTGAATAGGTAAGTGTCGGGCCTAATCTAGGGCCTAAACATTTTGGCTATATAATATGTTATCATCTTGGTTTCATGGTTCTAAATTTGAATCTCGGATTGTACATTAAACAGGACATGAACAACTTTTATCCTAGTTTATTTTTATTTTTTTTAACAATGTGGTGAATCTGTAACTGTCAAGCCTAATCTAAGGGAGACCCAGGATCAATCCTCGTTGCTATCAGTATAATACCAAAAGTACATCTAATTTCTTAGGGGAAAGTCTACTCCTTGAGCCCCACACCATAGCACGACACTATACTCAATGAGATTTGAACACAGGGAAATTCTTCTCCATCGTTGCACACCATCACATGACACTATACTCAATGAGATAGAACACTATACTCAATGAGATTTGACACAGGGAAAATCTACTCCTCAAACTTTATCACATGACACTATACTCAATAAAATAGAACACTATACTCAATGAGATTTGACACAGGGAAAATCTACTCCTTGAACCGCACAACATAACATAATACTATATTCAATAAAATTTAAACTTGATATCACAAATTTTACCCAACAAAAACAAAACTTGCCGTCAAACCACACATCACTATATAGCTTTTATCTTAGTTATTAAAATGACATCATCATCTCTTAGCTAAAATCAAAATCGGTACTCTCCAAATTTTACCCAACAAAAACAAAACTGGCCGTCAAACCACACATCACTGTATAGCTTTTATCTTAGTTATTAAAATGACATCGTCATCTTCTTAGCTAGAATCAAAGTCGGTACTCTCCATTTCAAGGACCATGTTCAACGTACGTAATATCTTGCTTCTCCATATCTACCGACCAAGAAAATGTCGTTCCTGAACACGTTTTGATAGGCGGGTCAAAGAAATCATTCATATTATATTCCCTACCATCCATTTCATATCAAACTCACTACTTTCCATTTCATGAAGTCCATGTGCAACGTCTCTAGTCTCTTGCTGCCAAAATCTTTCTAACAAGAATATCTCGTATTTTAAAATGTTTTACAAAGCGGGTCAAACAAGTCGTTTGCTGTACAAGGAAAATCCAGAATACGTATTTCTTTATATCTCTGGTTTTATCTATATTAGATATAAAAATATTATAGAAATGTAATGGATATTAGTAAAATCAATTAATTCTCTGAATGCATGTTATTTTAGAATTGAACTCACATGATTTTAATTTATTTATATGAAATAAAAAGGAGACGATAGAATATTATATTTATAATGATTTGTAAATTAAGAAAAAATGATTTGAAAATTTTAATTAAAATAAAATAGAAAGTAAATGTAATAGATATTTTGTTTATTTAACCTATTATAAAATAAGGTGTGAATAATTGTGATTCAGGGTGGTCCTGGCTTCTACCATTAATTAATTGATAGAGGGAGTGTTTGTTGTATATTTCTTTTGTTTCTGGATAGTTTTCTCCATAAGTTAGTCTTTTTTTTTTTTGTATATATGTTATTAAATCTGTATCCGAGAGTGTTTTTCGCACTTATATTTTCTCGTTATTACCGTTTCTGTACAAATTTTTTAGCACAATCAATAACCGTTTTGTCATTTGTTCATAAATATTAATTGTTTTAGCTAAAATAAATTAAAATGAAACTATTTATTGCTAAAGGATAACAGTGCAGAGCATATGCACTTGTCCGCGCAATACAAAACAAGTTCATCAACTAAGAAATTCACAAATGCGAACTGAAAATCAGAAAAGGTGAATTGTTAATGCGGGATTCATATTTCATTTTTATTATTCTGCATTTGCTACATGTCGTTATTATAGTTTCCGCATACGGATAACGAAAATGGCCTTGCAACATGGTTTCAAATGTTTCCATTCCATCATGGCTTTCTGTCTGTAGCCCAATTTGGCCCTTATGCACGTTGTTTTGTCTCCTCTTGGCCTTTCTTCTCCCCTTGGGTGAATAAAAAAAATCGTGTTTAGATAAAACTCTCGAGTGGATTTACTAACGTAATCCGCTGGGTTTGTTGGTTGGGTGGATAATTGTGGTGTGTGAGGCTTGCATTCCAATCCTGTAGTGCATTTTTCACTGGCATTATTATTTGGCATATTTAGTTTTTGGCGCTCTGTTGTGTTGATTGTTTGTTTTGGAGGGTCGCCTGTTGGTGGGCCGACCAATTTGCCAGGTGGGTTTGAATCCCGCCGACCCTATTGTTATGTGTAGTGGCGAAGTGTTGGGCAGGGTCCTGGGTAAGAGCCACGGGCCTTGTCCACATTTTATTTAAATTCGAATTTAATAGTTGGGGTGTTGGGGTTTGTGGCCCACCACCCCTTTTTTTTTATATAAACCATATGGTCAAAAACCGTTCACCGGATTTGAAGGGTCATTGGAAAAATTAACTAAGAAAAAAATTCACCCATTTTGGCAGCCGAAATCCGTGCGATGGAAAATGTGAAATTGTTGCCTCGTTAGTTGCTGCCATTGGACCTAGTTTGACCAAAAATTTGACCGCAAATATATTGAGCTTATGAACTCGAATTTCAGTTCCCTTAACGTTGTTGGAATTATGATGACGAGCACTCCGATCTGTTCCTAGTTTGGGTGAAATTTGCGAACTTTATTTTTTGAACCTTTCTTGAGCCACTTCTAAATTTTGAGCATTTCTAGAGCCACTTGGATCATTCCTCCCCACTGAGGAGATTTTGGTCCTCCAAAAGCATTCACACATCCTACACATTTCCTATGTCCTTGTCAAGCCACACTTTCAACTTCTGCATTCCATGCAAACCTGTGGTACATTCTTTACATACAAGACAAATCATGACTCAAACAACCCCATAATTTCCAAGAGCTTATAACACACACTCTATGGTCAAGTTTACATCATAATGGAAACCAATATCCCAACTATCAATAAAAGCCCATAACATCATCGTTGCAATAACTATAATGATTCTTCCTCCTCCAAACTTTCTGCATCATCATGGAATGCTTATTCCTAGTGTGCCTCTCATAAGTGCCCATGGAATCCTCATTATCAATAGAACGTGATGAGGTGCTCCCATCATCCATTTTTGGTTGGTCACTAGTTGTCTTGGAGCATTCTCCAACCTCTTTTCTGACATACCCAAGTCATGCATAACGAGACAATTCCTCCACTTTGATGGGATTCACAATGCCCTAGCCATTAATCCCGAGGCCCTTCCCTTGATACCCCATCTTATTAAACAATTTTGATCCAATTCCTATAGTATGTTTCTCAAAAGAAGCGAAATCATCATCATAAAAAGTACATGAAATTGAAGAATCACTTTTTACCATAGGCTTATTATGCTGAAACATTTCCAAGGCATCCTCCATGGCTTGTAGCTTATGTTGCAACCTTTATTTCTCCTTCTCTTCTTCTCTTAGGAGTCTTCTTAGTTCAACATTCTTCGCCTGAATGTTTTGGTTGATTTCTTCAAGTTCTTGGAGCCATCTCGCAATTGGTGCACTTTTCATTTTGGCAAAACATTTGCTGAAATATTTGTTTCATCGCTTCAATTAGAACCCAAGTCGATAGGTCCATCTTCTACAATCCCAAGAGCTATAATCTTCATTTCATCCCTTGAGTCCAATCCCAGGTCGAATGGTCCAACAACTAAAAATCCCGCAGCTGTGATCTTTCCATCATATTCTGATTCAAATTCTTGGTCTTGTTGTAGAGTTGCAACTGTCTTTTGCTTCCTTTTTCTATCGTTCCTCTTTGGCCTCAATTCTGGATGCAATTTCCAACAATGTCCCTCATCA
>APFE031753905.1:510-35953 GCA_000404065.3 Pinus taeda
TTAGGCTTGTAGTCTTGTTATGAATTTGACCGACTTTCTCTCCAACAAATTGAAATGCCCTCTTTGAAGCTATTGCGTAGTCGTCTGCGCCTTCTCATTGGGAATAACTCGACCCTCTTGCTGCTACCTCTTCGGATCTTGAAAACTCCTCTGGATCACTGTCCCTGCCCCTCACTATCTTTGCTGCCTCACTGAAGCCCGAACTTTCTAGCAACTAACTGTTGCTACTTTGGAAAATCGAATTCTCCAAGTGCTCTGGTGCATTCTCCATCACCACATTGATCCCTTCTTATATATTCCCGTTGGGACTCCAACGACCAAGATTAAATCTTGATCAATGGCTCAGATAATTTCTGGATCAATTCGTGTGAGTTTCTAGAGAATTCTCACCTTGACTTAATTAATTTTGATTAATTAGCCATATTCCCTAAGTTTAGACTTAGGAAATATTTAAAAAATGACTAATAATATAATTAAGCCATCTCTAGGTGGAATTTCCAGAAGCGATTTCTGGGTTTTGGAGATCTCATGCATTCTAGCCTCTCCACCAAATGTTGTGGCTAGAACACATCCGGTGCTACAAAAAATAAAACTCCCTCTTAGCGAGGAATGTATTTTTGTGCTGCACATCCTGCCACAACACCCTGTCTCTGTATCACCTTCTGTTGCGCTGTTGATGTTTGGATGCTACTGCCCACCAACCACTGCGCAACTTTGATGTTGCATCTATGCAGTTGCTGACCTAGTTGTACTGCTGCCAACATTGCATCTGCACTGCAACTCTGTTGCTGTTGCAATTGCAACATCTGCAACTGAAAAACATCCAAAATACTGAATCAACTTTGTTCAATAAGATGCATCTCTCTCTCGAGTTCTGACTGTGACTAGCCTTTGCATTGTCTCTGAAGAATATGTGCTACTATTGACTTTGCATTGTGCCACTCTGCACCGCTGCCAACTCTGAACTGTGCTCTCCAACATCTGAATGCAACTAGTCTGCAACTGTCACTCTGGAATTCTGATTGCGTCTCTGGCACTAATCCATCTTGCTACTGAATACTGTGGGCCCTCGTAGCTAGGTAATGATCCATGAGGTGGACTCCTTAAGGATCCTGCCCAACCGTTGCAGTTTTGAACTCTAATCAACTCATACTGTTGTTGCTACAACTCTGCTGCTATTTCTGCACTACTACTGCAACTACTGCAATAATGAGTTTGATCTCCCTAGATCCTGAAGCACTATCTTCCATTGGGCTGCTCCCTCTGAAGCTAGACTCCCTCTGAGTCTTGATCTCCCAATGCAAAATCTCTATGTTCCCTCCTCGTAACTCACATTGTCCTCCTGTACTGGAAACTGGGCTGCATAGCTCTGCGCTAGGAATCTCCTTGCTAGAACTGCACCTACATACTGCAATTGGGAAATTCACATTGCCTGTCACTGCGTCTAGCTTTGCAAATGTCTCCTGGTTATTAACTGCAACTAGATTTGCAATTGTCTAATGAAAAATTGTGTCTATTGGCACTGAACCTGCTACTATGATACTGTGGGCTCCTGTAGCAAAGGTGATGGTCCCGCTGCAACAATCTAGAACTGATTTGACTGATCTCCTTGTTGCAACTGTGTTGGACCCTGCCAATCTGGCACACTGGACTCTCATACTCCTCCACCTCCTAAATATGGTGCCCAACTATCTCCTTTCAAGTCTTGTCCCTGGATGGGACCCTTCGCTTTGCAACTCGCTTTAGACAACTCACACATCCTTCAGTATCTGCCTCCAACAACTGGAAGTCGATCTACTGCCCAAATTTGCATTATGCTAACTCGCACGGCCTCCTTCGGAAATCTCGTACACTCATCCTTGCAGAGTTGCAAAATTTGAAAACTCAAAACTGGAGAAAATAAACCTCGAAAATTTCCCACTTTCCCTCTGCTTGGATGTTGCTCTGCTATTCGCACCCCTTGATGGAGTGAGAAAATCTACTCACGACCACTACTAATCTTGCATTGGAAAATCAAACTTCTGAAACTCGAAGTTCCCTAAGGAAAATTTCCCTCTGCTATGTGTCCTTTTCTCTTCCACCTGACGCGGATTCTACTTCTGCAACTCGTGGCAAAATCCTTTGTGTCCAACTAGGAATCTGCTCATTGAAAACCTGAGCTGTAGTTACTCCTTCTGACTGCTGGAATCACTCTTCTAGGCAAATCAAATTTTCTGCACTTCTGCAACTGAAAATTGAACCCTTGCCCCAATAATTCGGTCTGTCTGTCTGGATATTGTGCAACCTCTGAGAATTTTGGCCTGTTGCTCCCTATGAATAGAAAAATTCCCTTCTCCACTGAGGAGCTTCCCGGCAGATCACTCACACTTTGATACCATGTGAAAATTCCACAAACTAGAATCCTATCGCAGCAACTGGTATTATTTCTTCTAACTGATAAATTAATTATTCAATTTATTGCTACGACAACATCAAAATAAACACACTGCAACCTTCACAAATAAAATTATGCGAAAATAAATAGCGCTGGAAACTGAGAAAATACTGGCACACACACAATAAAAATGACACCATTATTTTTGGACAATTGTCCTTGGAAGATTCCAACTTAGGAAAATCGGTGCAGGAGTGAGGGTTTTATTATTATGCAGCAGTGAATATCTGAGTGCAATCTATGGATGCCCAATTGGCAATCCAAACAACAATAAAATATGGGCAAAATTATTTTAAGGGAACTACCCTTCTTCCACAAGCAATCCCAGCACAACTTCCTTTAGAAAGCTCAACCTCCTAGACCCTTTGTGGTAGCTTTTGCGGTGCTCTGCGCAAACCATATGGCGTCAAGCCTCCAACCTGTCTTTGATGAAGTCGTTCCGCATCCAACAACTGAGGAAATTGTCTCTCCGACCTTCTAGAACCTCTGCCCGACCTCTGGAATTGAGAATAATTTTCTCTCCAACAAATTGAACTACCCTCTCTAAAGCTACTGCGCAGTCCTCTATGTTGCCTCACTGGGAATAACTGAGCCCTCTTGTTGCTGCCTCTCCGGATTTGGAAAACTTGCTCTAGATCATTGTCCTTGCCCCTCACTATCTTTGTTGCCTCATTGAAGCTCAAACTCTTCGGCAACTGACTGCTGTTATTCTGGAAAATTGAATTCTCCTAGTGACTCTGGTGCATTCTCCATCACCACATCAATTTCTTCTTATATCTTCTTGTTGGGACTCCAACGGCCAAGATTAAATCTTAATCGATGGCTCAGATCATTTCTGGATCAATCCATGTGAGTTTCTAGAGAATTATCACCTTGACTTAATTAATTCTGATTAATTAACCATATTCCCTAAGTTTAGACTTAGGAAATATTTAAAAAATGACTAATAATCTAATTAAGCCATCTCTAGGTGGAATTTCCAGAAACAATTTCTGAGTTTTGGAGTTCTCATCTATTCTAGCTTCTCCACCAAATTTCGTGGCTAGAACACATCCGATGCTACAAAACCAACAACATTGACATCAATGACAACACATCAGATAGCCCTCTAAACTTAGGAAATATTTAAAAAATGACTAATAATCTAATTAAGCCATCTCTAGGTGGAATTTCCAAAAACGATTTCTGAGTTTTGGAGTTCTCATGTATTCTAGCTTCTCCACCAAATTTCGTGGCTAGAACACATCCGATGCTACAAAACTAACAACATTGACATCAATGACAACACATCAGATAGCCCTGAGGCTCTATTTGCTTGTTCGACTTTATTTGCAGCTGCCTCTACTTTCTTTATTTCATTTGCATTAATTGCATCATGCGCAACTCTCATAATCTCTAGGTTACATTCTTTACAAATCCCGATACAATGAGTGCTATGTGGACTATTCAAAAATCATGAGAAATTTGGTCAGTTGAAACTCACACTTATGGATATGGTTATAGTTTAATGACTTACTCTACAGTTAGTTAATCCTGAAAATGATATCTAAAATACCTTATTCTCTGCAAGGGATTTTAGCTAGATGGAATTTCAAGCTGAAAACCCCTCCTGTCATGTACAAGCCACATATTTGCAATGTAGTTTTTGCCAGCTGTCACCTACAAGTTCCCCATACTGCCAAAATGGGTCCAAAGCCTTTGGCATATTTGCAATGGAAGTGGACAAATTCAAAATTCAAATCTAAGGCACAACAAACAGAAGAAAATGACATTAAATCCCCACCCAAAAAAAATAACAGCCTACCTGTTTAATAAATCAATCAGCAAAAATTTAAAGTATTGTATTGGATCAATAGCAACTAAAATTGACAATAGGAGGGTGGAAAACAAATTGATTCAAGTTGGCTGTCCTATTTCTATTTATTTTTTTTAAAACCATTACATTGTTTTTTGGGCATGAAAATCTTCTTTAAAAACCCTTACATTGTTTTTTGGGCAAAATGATAAGAAATAGAGGAAAAATGCAGGCAAACAAATAGGAAAACTAAGAGGTAAGCAAACAAACAAAAACTTATGAAAATAAGCATTAAGATGGTGGGGTTTAGATCAGTGTTGCAAACATCTTGATAACATCCTGGTTTTATCTCGAAATCACGATTTTTTGGCCTAGACAATGTTTGTTGATTTTTACCAATATTTTGATGGTGTCTTGATTTTGCCGATGTTTGCCAATTTTTACCGATATTTTGGTTTTCCAGACCCTAGCTGATTTTATCCAAATGCCGATGTTCTCAACATTGGTTTAGATACATACCTGTCAACAGAAACTTCACCACATTTTTGGCAAATGAAGCTCATCCCTTGATGGTAGATTGGTGATGGCTGCTTAGATTCCTCCACAATCAACAATGATGCCCACGAACCCTTCTCCTCCCTTCTCTAACAACTTAGGAAAAAAATGAGTGAGAAGAAAGAGAAACCGGGCTCTTTAATCCGCCCTTCACGCTGGTTTGGCAATTTTTTCCATCAGGTAGCAATAAATTGGAAAAAATGACGATTTTTTTAAATCATAAAAAATCACGATTTTAAAGGGATGATTTATTGTTTTGTGGAAAAAATCGCGATTAATTCGCAATTTTTTCAACACTGGTCTCCACTTCCTAAAGATACTCATCTTGATGCTTGTGTAAAGTACACTACAGTGCCACATCACCTTTTACTTGGTGGGCTACAAAGACATTTTTACTACTCAAGCCAAGTGGCTGTCCCTGTCATCATTTGAGCAGCAGTTTCCTGATCTTTGGTAGAAGCCACGGATGATTTGCTCTAAGCGGGGAGGAATTGATGAGATTTATTCTAGTGACCATGTGTGAAGCTTGAACATGTATTGTAATTGTACTTGATCTATTTTGTAATAAGTTTATACTTTTGGATGACTTGGCCCAGATTGATCACTCACCAACTTCATTTTATTCTAATGGAGACTTGGTTAAACTTGCTTGCTTCTCCCTGTTTTGTACTCCTACGTATAGATAATTCAAATGTGTGCATGTGTACATTACATCAATCTCCTCTCTATGTGCATGCTTGATCTCTTGGGTTTCCTATTCTTGTATTTGAGTATTTGTATTGTTGTTTTTCGTCCATATGAATGAACTCTGCAAATCTCCTCAGTTAGAAATAGCTTAAAATCACCAACTCGACTTCAAATTTTGAGAGCATGATTACTCTTGTTCTGACAATTGAAAAGATAAGTAGATTGGAAGATAAAATTGTCTTAGACTCATGTATGATGTTAAAACGATGGAAAAACTATGGAAGAAGTGCAGACCTCATTGTTATGATTTTGTAAACACAGTACAAAGAAAGCTCTGAGATGTTAGAAACACATTCAAACCGATTAAATCTGAAAGTAGGAATTTTTTTCAGGTTATGCTGTATACAACTATGTTTGAATAATTTCGTAAAATTAAATTCACAATTAAATAAAATGTATAACATATTTGAAGTTTTTCTATTATAATAATATATAGCTTACGTCATGAGCCAACTTTACATAAATATGCTGCAAAATATATCTTGCTTTTGTTGAATGAGACATGTTGATCTTTTTCCTACAATTTCTTGGATACTTGAATGGGCATTTGTTGACAAGTTTGCGATGGAGCATAAGTTATAACCTTTTTGGGAAGTGGAAGAAACCTAAGTGATAATCAGGAGCAGCAGAACTTCAAATGGTTTTACAAAGTTGGGATAAATTTGAAGTGCCTGTTACCCTGGTTGAAACATGAAAGAAACGAGTGATGGTGCTTTTCATATTGACTGATTGGAACCTCTATTCATGGTTTAAAATTCATGGAAACCTTTAATCAAGGTTCAGGGATCAAGCAAACACTTCGACAAACTATTGGCAGCCAGTTTTCTGATGTCTTTTTACCCTGAGATTATTTTTAGTTGTCTTGTACTGCCTGCACAATTTTTAAATATTACAGTTTATGTGGGAAAAAAATGCAAAGAACTATGCTAGTCTCCACTTGCATTTATGATGTTTTTAGACATCCTTTTTAAGTGGAAATCATCTGTGCTAATATAAGTATATCTTAATATATGATAAAAGAGATGTCTTATTTTGCTTCTGTATACTAAAATGCCTTGATTGGTACTAAATATCTTTTGATAGGCCACCTGTAGTGTCAATCAGGGATTTAGCTTATTTTAATCTCTTTTTATGATGGCAAGCTATGTTGCAAGAAACATCTAGGAACCCGGCGTGTCATGCCGTACTAGTTCCTGAAATGCCGAAACACTGCAGAAATGTGGCCGAAATGCCTGGGTGGTGTTTCCTGATTTGGAAATGGCACCGAAATGCTGCCAAAATGTTTTGGCAGCATTTCGGCCCAAATTTGCCCTGTTTCTGTGCGTTTTTTGCTTCCGGGGGCTCATTCAAGCTCCCAAGAAGTGTGTGGGGTCTTTCTATGGCCAAAAAAGATTTAATCTACCACTAAATTCAATCTCTAATAACTCCACAAACTAATTTATCTTTAATCAATCCACACACTAGTTCTGCTAAAAAAACATCTTGCTCTATTTTTGCTAATGAAGATGATTATAAAATACATAATTATACTTCTCATTAGCTCATGTTTTATTTCATTTTCAGCACATATAGCCACGTATAAAGGCTGATTTTGAATGTAAGGTGGCAAGCCTCATGTATAAAGGATAATTTTGGATTTTAAATCATGTAATCATCTATGAGAGTTAATATAGACCGGGTTTTCCTTCTAAAGTATCATTTGTGTTTCATTCTTTTTTTTTTCTTGCAAGATAATGCATTATTAACTTATTTGTAAAAAAAAAATTGCACACACACACATATGACGTTTCAACTGACGTTTCCATTTTCCGGGGATTGCGTTTCCAGCTGTACTAGTTTTGGAAACTTCTAGACGTTGCGGCATTTCGTGCACTTAGATGGCAAGCAATGACACTGAATCCTTCTGAACTCTGCTGAATTTAGATGTGATCCTCGGATTACCCCCTAGGATTTCTTTCTTTACTGGATCCTAGGAAGGAGACAAATAACATGGGGAATCATATTGCCTGTGTCTGACTTATAATGCATCCCACAGTAAAATCTTGATTGGAACACAAACTAAAAAGCAAAAAATGAAAGAATATCTATGATTAGGTTTACATCGTGAAAGTATCGTAACAGATGCTATTACTTCTCACTTGCTCGTCGTCCTAGCTATGGTGTCTCACTAAATGTATTTGTTTGTAGATTTCCTTTTAGGGTTCAAAGATAAAGGATGTTATTGATAAGTCAACTAAATTTCCCAATGAAGAGACAACACAAGTTTTTAAACTATTTCCTTGAAGGATATTAAATTTCAACTTGAAATTTGATGCCAACTTGTGATGCCCTATTATACCACCTAAGTTTCATGATATTTTTTTTTTTGTTTGCTAAGTTTATGTGAGTTCTGAGATGACTGCATGACTAACCTGTGACTTGAGTAGTTGCTACGTAGGGGCATCTAGGCCATCAAAATCACCTGGGATCACACCTGACTTGGGGCCACATCAGCCCTTAGTATGGCTGGATTTTTGCCCACAAAGTTTCGAACCGATGACCTTTACACCATGGAGTCCCTTAACAAAAGTTAAAAACACCTTATTACCATCTATTCTATGCACTGTGGGCTGAATTTCATGTTTTATTAAATAAATTATTTAATGTTGATACTCGTGGCCATGCAACTCAATGCCACTGTCAACTGTTATTTTTTGTTGCAAGATAATGCATTATTAACTCAATGCCACTATCAAGCCTCGTGTATAAAGTCTGATTTTGGATGTAAAGCCTCATGTATAAACGCTGCTTTTCAAATCTTGGATGTACAGCTTCATCTATAAAGGATAATTTTGGATTTTTAATCATGTAATCATCTATGAGAGTTGATATAGACTGGGTTTTCCTTCTAAAATGTCATTTGTGTTTATTTTTTTTTCTTGCAAAATAATTCATTATTAACTTGTTTGTAAAAAATTGCACACACGCATGATGTTTCGACTGACATTTCCATTTTCCAAGGATTGCGTTTCCAGCTGTACCCGTTTCGGAAACTTCTAGACGTTTCGGCATTTTGTGCAACTTGGATGACAAGCAATGATACTGAATCCTTCTGAACTCTGCTGAATTTAGATGTGATCCTCGGATCCCCCCTAGGATTTCTTTCTTTACTGGATTCTAGGAAGGAGATAAATAACACGGGCAATCATATTGCCTGTGTCTGACTTATAATGCATCCCACAGTAAAATCTTGATTGGAACACATTAAAAAACAAAAAATGAAAGAAAATCTATGATTAGGTTTACATTGTGAAAGTTTCGTAACAGATGCTGTTACTTCATATTGTTATGCCTATATTTCTGAAAAAAATACTAATCTTGATCCCAAAATTTGGAAGTCGCCATTTCCAAACTGAATTAGCGCTTTTTCCCATTTTGACACCTGCTCCCACATCACGCTTCTCATAACTTAGCTAATAGCAAATAATAATAAAAATATAGCATATTTAGTAGTATTTTGAAGAGTCAGTTTGATATATAGTGATCTGGTTTTTCCACTTTAAGTAGCCATAAGCACTTAGATTTGTTAAAGAATTCTGCAAATAACAATGCGTACTTTCTGCCTCGCAGAAAATAAAAGTTAACTGATATGGAATCCTGTGTTTATGCAGGTACTTGAGGCTGATTTGGCGATTCTTGATGAAATTGATTCCGGGTTAGATGTCGATGCTTTACAGGATGTTGCGAAGGCTGTCAATGGATTGTTGACTTCTAAAAATGCAGTGTTGATGATCACTCACTACCGGCGTCTTCTGGATTCTATAAAGCCTACATATGTACACATAATGGTAAGAGCAAGCATATGGAGAAAAGATAACTACAATAATGCTTCATTGTCTTGTTAAAAACTACCAGATCTGTAACCCACATGTTTTAGTGTCTAGTTTTGACTACAGTATTTAAAAAAACGTATATATGTATGTAGGAAAATGGCCGTATTTTGAAGACTGGAACTGCTTCATTGGCAAAGCAGCTTGAAGAAGGTGGTTATAGAGCAATTGCTGATGTGTGAGGCCTGTCATCATGGAATGATCACGTGCTAAGTTCGATCAGCAAATTCATTATTGTGCTGGTCCTTTGGAGTCCAGTGCAAGTACAAATCAAGAGAAACGCCTACACCAGCTTTTGCATTCCATGTAACTTCTACAATTTAACTTTGTTGTTCAAGCTATTAGGTATGCATAGCAAATATAAAATTTGAAATTTATTTCAGTGCCAAAATTGTACCGTTACTCATTTATATCCTTAGCATTGAGAGAAACGACAAGGTCTCGAGGTTCTTCTGGAGATTTTCATTGTTGCTTTCGAAATCAATCAATTAAAAATCACAGCAATTGTGATTGAGTGGTTAGAGTCTTTCTTAGTTATTTCAAGTTCTATTAGTTATGAATATCTAATTTCAGTGTTTAATGTGATATTCCATTGGTTTCTAATACCAATGCCGTCATATTTAGTACTCGCACAAACATATTATGATGTATTTGAATCTACTTTGATATGCGGCTTATTCTTTTACAACTTTTTTTTGAGTGATAATGCAATTGCTATTTTTTTGTTAGCTTTGTTACGCCTGATCCCTTACCGTAAAAAGAAAGATAAATATGAAAGAAAAGAGCATCTTTGAAGACAAAACAAGCTGACCTCTATAGAGAACATTGGCCATGATTAGTACTGGAAAATGTTGTCTTGGGTGTAGAATCGCTGTGCTAAATTTGAAATGGGGCAGATCTAGATTTGCAACTCTAATAGCACCGAGTTGGGACCACCAGGCCAATCTAGAATGTGATAAATCTTGTTTGTTTTAGCACAAATAACTTACACATTGAGTAGTATTTCTGCACACTTCGAACGAGACTTTCTGCTTAGTTTTATGTATTATTCTGTTCTCACAAATTTCATTTTCTGGAGGAATCTTGAAATTGCTGTGATTTTTTTATACTTGGCGTTGAATGTTGAATAGCCATAACTAAGATATTATTTGAGTCGAAGATTTTATGCCTTTATTCAAAAGAAATCAATGTTCTCGAGTTTCAACAAATTCTAGGTGTAAAGTAATGTTTTATTTAGTATCTTAATCGTGATTTGCATGCGATAGTTTCCTTTCTTTGACATCTTTAATTAAAAACTATGGCATCTGACTTTACAAAATAAAATATCTATATGAAAATTCCAAGCTTCTAATTTGCAAACATTCTTCACACCTTGTTCTTTAAAATTCATTAATAATGTTTGTATTGCTCAATATATGAGTTCAATCAAATGTCTTAAAAAAATGAATGTTTGGTTTGTACCCTCTACTTGGGTCTTGATACTTAGATGACATGGCAGTTATACTCCCAAACCTTTGTTTCTTTGATGCCCACAATTTTGAACCCTAATGATCTAGCACTTTTCTAGCTCTATCCTTAGCAATTCCATCTAAATTCCATAAGTACAACCTCTGTCAAAATTTGGTTCCAGGAATGGCATAACTAGTTGTACTCGTCTTCAATAACAAGTATTTTACTCAAACATAGTGTGTCACTTATCTTCCTAATGTACATTTTTCTAATCAAGTGCACTAAAACATCAAACCAATCTTTACTTCTTTTCTTTTTAATGCTAATTTTTTCCTTCACTAGTGATAGTATTCTTTGTTACATCTTGTTTATTACAAATGCCATTGATACTCCAATAACCAAGCCTATTCCCTATAGCTTCACTTTTCATGAGTAATGTCAAAATGTTAGCTTGCTTGACAAGTGCCATTGTATTCCAAATCCAATGACGCAACGATGATTATAATCAGTGTTGCAAATATAGAATGAATTTATCATCAAGGCTTGGGAAGGAGACTTATGGGAAAGATTGGGAAATGTTTCGATAAATTTTAAAAAATTTAAAATATTCAATTTTAATTTTTTTTAAAGCAAACCCCTCCCTCCACTCCTTTTATGAGCAAAGGAAATGGCAAGTAATACCTCTTCTCTCAATACCTTGCTTTTCCTCTTCAAAATAGAAAAATATCTAAGATTTTTAAAATGCCCTATTCCAACATATGTTTTCAATCATCAACTTGTGATATTTTGACAATATATCATGATATTTCCATACCTCTTAAAATATCACACTTTTTTGGGTCGATGGTATTCGGAAGGGGGAAAATTGCAATATACCAAAAAATATCATGATAGATGGATGGTATTTGCAATATTGGTTATGATTGATACCATTTATTTTCTATTATTTAAATGGACAAGCATTAATAGTTCCTTGACAATTCTCTCTTAGTAGTGTTTTATGAGTCAAGGGCACTAAATCTGTAGTTGTGCTACACAAAACTAGTGTTGTCTATCCAATGTCTAGTGTTAAACAAATGGGAAGAAATGGCAATTACCATTTTGTCTTTCTCTTCAAAATTCTTGTTGCACAACAATTTGTGCCATTTCACCAACATCACCTATTTTACCTTTTCACATCCATGACAATCAGGTGTGTGGATGGATTATCTTTGTGTCAAGATGTCGGTAGAGCAACCATTAGTTATAATCAAATGTAATCAGAGAATTACCTTCATCCTTCATTTTGTTAAAATCTCTTCAACTTTTTGAATGTTATTCATACATGCCATATTTGCAAAAAGACATCATAGATATTCACTTCTCGTGTCTAATGGTATACTTACAATACATGTCTAACACTGCCATGTTTCTTAGCAATCAAATCAAATTAAGTTGCATAATCTCTCATTCGTCTTGTATGACCTTTTCACCTCCATCCACTCAAAAACCTTAAGAAGACATCTAAATA
Organism: Pinus taeda; assembly: GCA_000404065.3. Lineage (NCBI taxonomy): Eukaryota > Viridiplantae > Streptophyta > Pinopsida > Pinales > Pinaceae > Pinus > Pinus taeda. The sequence continues at coordinate 12,870 of APFE031753905.1, forward strand.
GGAAAAACCTATGGACTTGCACAAAGATGGTAATGACTTCTTTTAAAGTTAAAGCATTGCCATTAACAAGCCAATGTTCCAGTGAAGTGAGAAAAACATAATATTTACAACTCAAAGTGACTTGATGTGACAATACATCATTGTGATCTTCCTTTCTCAAATTTCACTTCTGGTAAGGATCAACATGTGCTTTTTCAAAAACCTTAAGAAGACATCTAAATATGAAAAACCTATGGACTTGCACAAAGATGGTAATGACTTCTTTTAAAGTTAAAACATTGCCATCAACAAGCCAATGTTCAAGTGAAGTGAGAAAAACATAATATTTACAACTCAAAGTGACTTGATGTGACAATACATCATTGTGATCTTCCTTTCTCAAATTTCACTTCTGGTAAGGATCAACATGAGCTTTTGTAGAGTTACCACGGAAATCCTACTCAAAAACACATAATTATAAGCCAAAAGTTCTTTCATTCTCCACCATTGTTATTAGAAAAAGAGGGGTGATTGGTGAGATACCTTCTTCAAGAGCATACTCCTCTTTTTCTTCAATAGCATGCTCTTTATCTTTGTTCTATACAACTTTATTATTATCATGTTTGACTATAATCTCCAACTAAGGGCAGGGGTGTAGCATCAATCTTTAACTGTCCACCTCTAAAAATCAATATGTGCTTCCAAACTTTGGTGCATGAATATAAAGGCACACTCAGAATGTCAACACAGAACTTTATATAAACAAACACCTAACACAACACACTCATCTTCTATATGCAATTATAATGGTTCTCTTATCCAAGATCATTTAGTGTGCGCACACGCATGCCACGGGGGCTTCACTCAATGAACCTCTAACATATTGCATGCGTTCGTGGCATATTAAACAATACCCTTAATTTGACTACATATTGGAAAATACCTCTAAAAATCACATTATTTAATCCCCTACTAATACAAACCCAATACACCTTCCTAATTTAAAATACTCTCAATTTCACTAGATATTGTAGGTATTCATTTTTTCATTAACATTTTTTATATCCCGTTATATTTTTCATTAACTTTGAGCTCCATTTTTTATACCTGCTAATATAAAAACCTTTCACCCCCTATATATCCCCTAATATATTATGCCATTTTTTCCTCAATATATATCCCCCAATATGAACCCACGTAGTATGGTATTGGTCTCCCAGTGAAGCCCCTATGGCGCACGCGCACACACACACACATATATACATAGAGGCCTAGTGGGGTAGCTCAATTAGTTTGATAGTTTCAAGGTGGAGATTATCAAAAGGTCATGGGTTCAAGTCCAATGCAGCCTCTTTGGGCTAGGAACACATGTTGTACTCCAATGGCATTTACCTTGTGTAACATTCACAAAATGTGAGGAAGCACCTATAATGTTTCTTTGAGAACATTTTCCTTGGATACACACACTCCCATATCTTTGAGACTATGACTTCCATCAAACACTTGGGGTGTGAAATACCCTATACTTAGAGAAGATCACCAACCACATCCACTACAAGATCTAACTAAAATAATTGAAATGGCTGCCTAATCAACTCATAACTCTAGGCATCGATATGGGTCACTCATATTATTCTGGATAGTGCTAGTAAATAATCAATGGATGCTTGCATTCTAGTATTGGTTGATGTTGAATTTCCACAACCTTGGGTCTAGGTTAGAGTCTTAAAATCACTGATGCTACCAAACCAAGAATCTCAAACATAAACTACTATTCACAACGGAAATATAAAGCAGTAAATCACATATGCACAAATATACACGGGTTTTAACAAAATTGTACAATATTTCACAATCACAATCTTCGTTATATTAAACCAAATTTGAATAATACAACAATCAATGGTATACAAGATACAATGACAAACTTTGTTGCAACTTCGATGTCGTATCTTGTCATGTCGGTCCTTCGCTCCCGTACTGCTCACTAGTAGTGCCTTAGTCCATCAAGGCCACTACACATCAAGACTCCAAGAGGGCTGCTTCTTAATAATGTTGAAAGTCACTTCCACTGCATGTACACGGGCTCATCAAACTGCTCTCTACGCTGGCCAATACCTAAGTTCCAATATGCCTTCTAGCAGCCTCTTGCGTCCATCAAAGAGCTACTCATAAGATTGCAAAACTTCACCCAATCACACATCAACAATGTCCTTCTTGTTTGCTGCTCTAGGGCTACTTTGGGTAGCCAACACACTTCCCTTCAATTAGATCAATGGAACCCAATCACGTCACTGCGAATTCTGCTCCTAGGAAGACTCTTCACCTCCTCGGAAGATCCTCCACATGGCACCAACATGTTGCTACAATCACGATCCAAACTGGTCAACTCCTTTGACCCAACAATCTTCCACAAAAACATTGTTGTCACCATTGTTTGCATTGTTGCTCCTGCAATTCTGGTTAGGGCATTTACAACTGCCCTTAACCCACCACACAGTCAACAAGACTAGCCTTCAAGGGCTGCAACCTACCTTGGAGAGGCTCATCCCATGCTACAATGTCCTTTTAAGGTTATGTCCTCCCTAAACAACCCTTAACTAACCTCCAATTGTGTGCTATGGCCCGCGACCTAACACAACAACTTGTTGTAGCTGCGGATTCCTCAAATAAGCTCAAACAATCACCAAATCAGCAGTGTAATGACTCTCAGCTCCTCAGCCTAGTAGACCAACACCTCAACCCTCAACACATCCCTCAAAAAAGTCCTTGGATTTGTCCTTTAGCCCGCAATCCAGCCCAGAACTTCGGCCTCCAAACATAGACCTCTCCATGTTGTCCTTGACCCTTTCTTGCTGCGACTAGGGCTCTCTTTCTCCATCGAATTCAAAGCTCTTTTCCTTGGAGGAATGTTACACAAGTGGATGTCTAAAACATGTCTTCACCCTCTTTTTATAGCCTAAAGAGGGGCTCCAACGAATTATTGAAGAGACCCATCTATTGGAGTAATTTACATTAAGCCTACATGACTTGAAAACTAATAATTAATTTGTCAACTTCAAAAATTTATTTCTCCACTTCTACAACTCGGAATTCGACGATTCTTGAAGCATTGCATTCTTCTTTCTGCCCTCTATTATCTCATGCCGTCACATGTAGAAATGTGCCTCTGGAATTGCCCCAAACACAATTGGGTGCAAAACCCCATACTTGGGTTACAAGTCCACAAGTGACCCTTGTGGAGCTTTGCCCTCCAAACCCTAAACCATAGGGCTTGGAGTACCTACCAAGCTACAAAAATCAACACTCCCTCATAGCAAGGGAGGTACTTCCAAGACTAGGAAGTAACTCGTCATCGTCATCACTGCTCGCAACACTTTCCCAACTCCTAGCGCTCATAATCGCAACAATCCCTGTACGGTGAACTACGCCCTTCTCAGAAGTGTCGTTGTCATTGCTGGAGGCACCCTGCTTCTTCTTCTTATCTAGTAACGTCTTCCACTCTCTCCATGGTTCCTTCTTGGAAGTTGTAGGAGCACCCTTGCTCCCCACTAACCACACGCTCTTCTTGGACTGTAGATTCTCCCTATGACTCTGCAAGCTCCCACTCGAACTCGACTCCCTCTGAGCCTCTGGAACCTGGACCTTCTTGGGAAGGTGTACCTTCTTCTTGGGAGCCTGTACCTTCTCCTCTAAAGTCTACCCCTGCACCTGCTCTTGCTTCTCTGGAACTTGTACCTTCTCCACCTACTTCTTTCCATGATCCATAGGTTTGCTCGTCAACTTGTAGATACCATGCTCTCTAACTCCGAGTACAATCCCATCGGACTTAGAGCCTCTGGGCCCGAGTCTTGCCTTCCCATCCTGGAACAAGACCTCAAACCCTTTCCTCTTGATCATTGAGACGGAAATCACGCTATATCTGAGTCTAACAATACATCCTAGACCCGCATCACACGTCTTGCCTCCATCCTGAATGGCACAACACCCGATCCTCGGATCTCCAACTAACTCTTGTCACCCAACATCGTGTGCAACTTTGAGTCCCATTCAGCGAGTCTCAAAAACCTCCTGTGACCTGTCATATGCTTCATCACACCATTGTTCACGTACCATCCATCCTCATTGATAGTACCCTGCAAGGAATGAGAAATCATATCAAAGTCTTCTTCCAATCTCCTGGAGAGATCATCTATCTCAGCGAAAGTGGCAACACCACTGACCTTCTTTCCTTTCCTTTTCTCATCATCTCTTTTCTTCTTCATTAGACATCTCGACGAATAATGACCCATCTCACCGCAGTTGAAACACTTGAATTTACTCAAGTCTTTCTTTTGCATACCCTTCATTCGCGCTGCAAGTGCCATGTCATCATCTAAAGCCTTCTTCTTCGGATGAAGATCCTCGTCTCACAACTCTTCTTGAATGAAGTCACCTCACAACCTATCCCAATCTGACAACTTCTCCCTGGCAACGATGCCTTTGATGAAGGGCTTCTAATCCTCGATGAACCCTTTCAAGGAAATCCTTACCATATCTCCATTTGAGGTAGACACACTAATGGAAGCAAGATCATCTTTGACTTGAGACAATCTTGTCAGATACGAAGTCACACTTTCAACCTTTATCATCTTGGTGGACTTCAACTTATCCTCCAATACCAGTACTCGGTTCTCATTCTTATTCTAGACCAAATTCTGAAGAGACATCCACATCTCATGTGCATTGTTCTTCTTAGGGCATTCTTCACACCATCTAGGATGATCAATTTTGTCCTTGCATCCAAATCTTCATATATTTCTAGCGCCTTAGGGTCGACTAGCTTCTTGATCTCTTTTTCGGCGAACTCCCAAAGCCTGTTGACCTGCAAGACCAACTTGATCCTTTCCTTCCAAGGACTATAGTTGGACAACCCCTCCAACTTGTCCTCATACCAAAGACATCCCTGCAACTTTGACATTGTAGTGATCCCTTCACTTACAATGTGACCAACTCCCTCTCACACTGTACTTCATTGCACACAACTGTGATTCACTAACTTCCAAAGTAGCTTAGACACGCTCTAAGACCATATTGATATTCCACGACCTTGGGTCTAGGTTAGAGTCTTAAAATCACTGATGCTACCAAACCAAGAATCTCAACCATAAACTACTTTGCACAACAGAAATATAAAGCAGTAAATCACATGCACAAATATACACGATTTTTAGCAAAATTGTACAATCCCAATCTTCGTTATATTAAACCAAATATGAATAATACAACAATCTATGGTATACAAGATATAATGACAAACTTCGTTGCAACTTCAATGTCGTATCTTGTCATGCCAGTCATTCGCTCCTGTACAACTCACTAGTAGTGCCTTAGTCCATTGAGGCCACTACACATTGAGACTCCAAGAGAGTTGCCTCCTGACAATGTTGCAAGTCACTTTTGCTACATGTACACGGGCTCATCAAACTGCTCTCTACGTTGGCCAGTACTTGAGCTCCAATCTGCCTTCTAGTAGCCTCTTTCGTCTATCAAAGAGTTACGCATAAGGCTGCAGAAATTCACCCAATCACGCACCAACAATGTCCTCCTTGTATGCTGCTCTAGGGCTACTTTGGGTAGCCAACACACTTCCTTTCAATCAAATCAATGGCAACCCAATCACGTCACTGTCAATTTTGCTCCTAGGAAGACTCTTCACCTCCTCGGAAGATCCTCCACATGGCACCAACACGCTGCTACAATCACGATCCAAACTGGTCAATTCCTTTAACCCAACAATCCTCCACAAAAACATTGTTGTCACCATTGTTTGCATTGTTGCCCCTGCTATTCTGGTTAGGGCATGTACAACAACCCTTAACCCACCACACAGTCAACAAGACTAGCCCTCAAGGGTTGCGGCCTACCTTGGAGAGGCTCCTCCCATGCCACATTGTCCTTTTAAGGTTCTATCCTCCCCAAACAACCCTTAACTAACCTCCAGTTGCGTGCTATGGCTTGCAGCCCAGCACAAAAACTTGTTGTAGCTATGGCTCCCTCAAATAAGCTCAAACAATCACTAAAACAACAATGTAATGTCTCTCATTCTCCTCGGCCTAGTAGCCCAGCGCTTCGACCCTCAACAAAATCCTCAAACAACTCCTCGATTTGTCCTTTAGCCTGCAATCCAACCCAGAACTTCGGCCTCCAAACACAGACCTCTCCATGTTGTCCTTGACCCTTTCTTGTTGCGGCTAGGTCTCTCTTTCTCCACTGAATTCAGAGCTCTTTTCCTTGGAGGAATGTTGCACAAGTGGATGTCTAAAACACATGTCTTCACCCTCTTTTTATAGCCTAAATAGGGGCTCCAACGAATCAGTGAAGAGACCCATCTATTGGAGTAATTTACATCAAGCCTACATGACTTGAAAACCAATAATTAATTTGTCAACTTCAAAAATTCATTTCTCCACTTCTATAGCTCGAAATTCGACAATTCTCGAAGCATTGGATTCTTCTTTCCGCCCTTTATAATCTCAGGCCATCACATGTAGAAATGTGCCTCTAGAATTGCCCCAAACATGATTGGGTGCAAAAACCCATACTTGGGTTCCAAGCCCACAAGTGACCCTTGTGGCACTCTGCCCTCCAAACCCTGAACCCTAGGGCTTGGAGTACCTCCCAAGCTACACAAATAAATAGTTGATAATTCATGTACATTCATTTATTCAAGTAAAAACATAAATTGAATAAAAAATATATAACATAAGCAATACATAATGTGTGTAGCAAAAGAAAAGAAATTAGAAGTGGTACCAATTTGTGCTTTTATTTCCTTGAGCACTTTATCTTACATTGCATTACATTTGTGCATTTATAACATCCAAGATGGAGACAATTATAACCACCTAATTGTCATGTTGATTCAACCAACAAGTGAGATCCTATTCATTGGCGTGATAGACAATATGTTAAATAATGAGTCAATATGTTAGATGCATTACCAATCGAAGATTGAATCCTTTGACAACATCAAGAAGCATATATTCTCTTTACAACAAAAATTATCATCATGATCATGTATGTCATTCAATTGGGCATGCAAACCAACTAGAAGTTTATTATTCACTCTATTTTGGTCTCATACTTACTAGAATGCTTATTAGCATGTTTATTACAAGGTAATTCACTACATTGTTGTCTTCCATGTCCTTATCACCAGTCCCACCATCACCCTTGCTCCTCATCCTAACTAGGGTGGCTCACTAAATGTATTTGTTTGTAGATTTCCTTTTAGGGTTCAAAGATAAAGTATGTTATTGATAGGTCAACTAAATTTCCCAATGAAGAGACAACACAAGTGTTTAAACTATTTCCTTGAAGGATATTAATTTTCATCTTGAAATTTGATGCCAAGTTTTGGTGCCCTATTATACCACCTAAATTTCATGATATATTTTTTTGTTTTCTAAGTTTATGTGAGTCCTGAGATGACTACACGACTAACCTGTGACTTGAGTAGTTGCGACCCAGGGGCATATAAGCCATCAAAATCAGCTGGGGATCACACCCGACTTGGGCCACATCAGCCCTTAGCATGGTTGGATTTTTACCCACAAAGTTTCGAACCAATGACCTTTACACCATGGAGTGCCTTAACAAAACACCCTATGACTGTCTATTTTACACCATATGGGATAAACATCATGATTTTTAAAATAAATTATTTAATGTTAATGCTCATGGTCATGCAACTCAATGCCAGTATCAGCTGTTAATTTTTCTTAGGGTTATATTGTTATTTGCTTTGATAATCACATTTCATTATTTCCATATTTAAATTCATGCCATAAAATCATATCATTATTCAGATTTACATCATTATTTGGAAACATATGCAACTATGTAGAAAGAACAATATCATCATCAATGCAACAAAGCATAAAGCAACAATAAAATAAAATCATTCACACATAGAGACACTAGGATTGGTCAGAGACCAGGGAAAAACCCTTTCAAAGTCTTCTTGTTAGATTGTCATTGAATGATTTAGCAAAACAGAGTACAATGATCCATATCTTCATCCATACAACTATCTAGCAAAATCAACTAAACAATATCCATAAGATGAACCCAACCATGCTAATAATCCAAAAACCCTGATTCAAGAACCTGTTGTCAAATGTAATTGACTATAGTCAATTATCGAACTTTTTGGTCAATGGGCGAAAACTTCGGTCATTTGAAAAATTCAACCTTTAGGTTCCAGTTGCAGGGAAGATGTGTCATGCATGCAGCGAAATGGCTTCGGTCGAGATTTCTCCATGATATGCCTACGACTGTAGTCGAAATTTCTCCATGACATGCTTGCGGTTGAGACCCAAAACCCTAAAAACAGAGTCGCGAGCATCAAACCTTGCAATTTCAGACATGTGCCAACCAATCTCTATGAACTTGCCTCAAACCTATGTGAGCTAAACTGAAGAAGAGAATAGAAGAATGTCTCATGATCATGTCCAAATGAGGTTGAGGTCACTTGTATTTATAGTCTTCCAAGGGTGTCCAATTTGTTTTATTGCCGACCTGATCAAATATGCACATGTGGACTTTAATTAGAAAATACACTTTCCCTTGTCCAAATTGAGCACTTCAATATTCAAAATTTGTCATCTCGAAAAGAGGAATCTCATCTTGTGATTAGAATTTGTCTCTAAGCTGCCAAATTACATCAAATAGGTTGTCTTAATATAGGTATGATTTATTGTAATTTATCCATCAAAGTTAATGACAACTGGTAAATTATATGTTTAATGCAACTTCCTATCTACCTATATGTAATTGGGATCTTCTACGTGTAATCATTAGTTTTTCAAGGGGGCATAATATAGGTATCAAATTGCTTTGTCAATTTTAAAATTCACTAAACAATCCTTTCAAATCAAACATTGTATTTCCTTGGTTATTTGCAAAACTGTCACATAAATCTTCTTAATCTAGTGGCATAGCCACTATGTCCCTTTGCACCTTGCTTGGACTCACATTTATGCATTAACCCATGATAAGGGCCTAAAAATTTGAAATTTAAATTACTTTCCCATAAAATTAACTTAGACATTGTCACTAAATCTCTCAAAGTTATTACAAGGATTTGTTATGTAATTGTTATATCTAAAAGTTGACTAATACTCTTGTAACACGTGAAATTTAAATATTGGAAGTAAGCTTAGGTGTCACTACAAGTTTTAGTATGATTGATGTCAATTTAGGCAATATTGATATTCCCAACTAATCAATGATATGAAAAGTTAGCTATTAAGATTAGTGTTTTGTAGAAAATCAAAGGATTCCTTAAATTACTATTGTGTGTGAATAAAGGAAAATGGTTTATATGTGATTGATAACCTTATGAAATGTATAATTGAACCAACAATATGGATATTTGTCTCCAAAACTAACATGAAAATGTACTACTAGATGTATCTTTAATTGTACGAGTAAGTTTGGCTAGATCACAACTAGCATTCTAATTATGATAAAAAACCAAACACCACCTTCGTACCAGAATTATGTTCTATATAACAAAGAGATTTTCTTATAAATTACACAAGTTCCTACACTTCGAATTTTTAGATCAAGTTGGGAACTAAAATTGCACCTAAGCATAACAATATATGAAAATATGCATCCACTGAGTTCTATGGATGCATATGCAAATGCCATGTTTTCCTTATTAGCAGGGGCATACCTTGTGACCACAATGTCACATGTAGATAATTGAATCAATTCAACTAAAATTTATAATTGAAAATTACAACAGTAAGATATGAGTAAGGTGCACCAAAAACATTACAAGCATTGGATGACTATGGTGATGCAACACCATCTCCATGCAATTGTATAGCTCAAGCTGCAAGATAACCCTTGCATTAGGAACTTTCTTTCAATAACTCGGTTGTTGCACTAACATGACAAAGGAAATTCCTCTAGTTTTCCTAAAATCAAAACTGGGTTTTCTGATGCATCGAACAATCAAACACAATGTCTTCACCACAACACTATTCCAAGTAGAACCAAAAGTTAAGCATTAAATAAATAGATAAAATCAACAAATTTAATTTAAATATGTAAAGGATGCCTACCCATGTCCATTGAAATTATTTATAAACTAACAACCTAATTAGTCATTGAAGGTAGACAAACCATTGTCCTTTTCCATATACTAAAGGGCCAAGAAGCCATATCACTATGACAAATGTAGTTAAATCGATCTAGAGTAGGAGGAGTCCAAATAAAACAAGAATAAGTAATGAAATCCTTCGTGAGTTATGCTAGTATTGTGATCAAGAGGATTGCCAAGAAGGTAACTTAGACCACACCTAAGGATCTAAGATTTGATTTGACCGATATTATGTACAATATAGAATTCCATGTGGTATACAAATATCAAGTATGGAGATACATGCTACTTGGAATGCTCCTGAGCACATAAAACATTGATTAATTGGGACCCTGGCCCTTTTAAGCCACAACAATGAAGTTACATATCATATAAAGATTAGTTTTATATGAATTTTAGTTGGAACTTCGATTCATTGCCATAAAATTATGCTATGTATATTAAAAGTCATAATTATACTTGGGGCTTCAAAACTAAATTCAGAGGTTTGGACTACACTAGATTAGTGGGTTAGTTGAAACATTCGAGCTAAATATATAAAATAAGGAAGAATAGCTTAAATTCCATAATTAAACATATTTTATGCACACACTGAATAAAATTAGCCATGAGGAAAAACGTAAGGTTTATTTATCATTCCACCCAAAACTCACCAAATAAAATGACAAGATTATCCCTAGTCACTTTAAATTTCCAAACAAAACATATTCATGGAAAATTAAGAAGACAATGCAAAGGGAATGGTGCATAGAGTTAGTACCCTCAAATGTGATAATGAGATATTTGACAATACTTGCCTATAAAACCCATGCAAAATATTTGAAAAACATGTTGGTGTTTTATTTGAATAGGCTTTAGCATTGTCAATTATAAAATGTGTGCATGTTTCACATGTCATGCCAACATCAATGTGGTGACTTAAGAAATATGTGCACATGTTTTTTAATGCTTATATGGTTCAAATGCACACTTTTTTTTTGTTTAGAAAGTAAAAAAAATAATGGTTGTAATTTTCTCACATTTCACAAAATTAAAACACTATTAGTGCAATTATTCTTAGGAGGTCTTTGGGAGTTAATTCAATATATCAATGTAAGACTCACTATCATTCTCTAGTGCCATGCATTGAACCATGCTATTCCATTTGGTCTCCACATTTTTTTTATTTTCTTTTATTTTTATTTTTTAAATTCAAAAACATTTAATTCCATTCATCATTCCTTTTCAAATATCCATAATTTTGTTGACATGGATCACCCTCGTTTTCTTAATGAATCCCAACTAGATGTCATTACCCCACCACCTCTTTATCCAAACATAGAGATTAACAATGACCTAGCCCATTTTGAGACATCTAATTCACAAATTTTGAAGGAATGGAGACTTCTCTCTCTCTCTCTCCTCTCCTCTCTCTCTCTCTCTCTCTCTATATATATATATATTAATATATATATATATTATATAACAAAGAACCAAAATTAGTGCTAAAACAACTTTGTTACAATAATTTGAACGTGTATACAAATCTTCTCAATTTTCCTGCAATTTCATTAATTTTTTTTTACTTGATAAATTTAAATAACTAAAATTGAGAATATAATAACAATAATCATAGACAATACTCATCAAATTGATAACAACGTTCACCCTCATGGGTTATGTCTCCGGGTCCATTACAAAAGAGGGATCGATCTATTAAAAGTAATGAAAAATACATCATTATGTCTAATTTGCAAAAGAGGTACTACTATTCTTGTAGGAAGACAATAGCACTGATCTCTCAAACTTCAATGGCTTCGTCCTGTTGAAAATGTAGCTAGTGTCGGTCTTCATAATGTAACTCAAATGTACTATTGATGTATTTATTATAATCATTCATTATATTCATTATTATTATTTTTATTTCTAGTCAAAGCATGTTCTTCATGCTTTTAGGGTTTATTGAGTCAAAATAAAATATATTATGAGTCAAAGAAATGTATTTGAGTAAAATTTCTATTTGGGCTCCTTGTAAGAAAAAAAAAGTATTTTAACTTGAATAAAAAAGAGTCAAAAAGTCAATTTGCCATCCAATATACCAAGTCAGCCCTGCCTAAACAAGTCGACCTAGAAGAGGTACCTATTTGACCTCCTTGACAACTATAAATAGAACACACTTCAGCCTCATTCAAACACACATCTCACACATCGATTTTTGTGTTGAATAGAAGAAGAAAGATATCGAAGTAAAAGGAGAGAGAAGAGAAGTTAACAGAGAGAGAAAACTTAGAATTTTTGGCTTGTTTTGTTCACAAATGTGAAGGTACTGGGGTAACTATGTGAAATTGTAGGTCTGAATTTTCGTGTTTTGACCACATTTGACAAGGTTTGACCAGTGTTAACTTTTACTTGGTTGGATGAATTTTGAAGGAGGGTCAACTTGGGTCTGTGTGGCAGTCTTGGTCTTGATTTTGAGTCTTGGATATCTCATTTTGATTTGATTCTATAAGGAGGAGGATTTTTGAGTTTTTCCCTTGTGGGGTTTTGCCCTGGCTTGGAGCCTAATTTCTAGTGTTCTTTGTCTCCTTGTGAATCTTTATGTTTTTAGTAATTGCTTGATGAAGAGAACATTATATTAATAAGAAGCCAACAAATATTCACAAGTAATTATCAAGTTAAGAGAAATAACCATTATCTACTTGCTTTTGGTTTCTCAACATGGTACCAGAGCTAAGGTGAAGGAAGGAAGCTTAAAGATCACATCGTGTCGGCACTCTTGTTTAAATACATTCTTGAAGCAACTATTTTCTCTCTCCCTCTCTAACGGCAAGATACATGAAGGAAGGTCTCAAGACTCTTAGGAGTCTCCTTAAATCCATTAAAGGGTGCATCATCAAGTTCATCTCCAAAATATCTAAAAAAGTAATGGATGGAAGTCTTTATTCCATTCTTATAGGCTCATTTGAAGATGATAATATATGGACAATCGAAAATGAAGCTTCAATACATATCACAGGGGAACATGGTCAACTCAAAATTATATCAAAAGGAAACTCTTATCACTCAATTGAACTTGGAGACAAGAATAACTACTTGGTCAAAGGAATTGGATCTACCTCCTTGGAGTTGGAATCTAGTGGGAATATTCATCTCAACAATATCCTCTATGTTCCAAGTTTGAAAAAGAATTTACTTTATATTTCTTGCTTAGAAGATAAAGGTGATATGGTGGTATTTGTTCATGGAAAAATTATTGTTTGGGCAAAGGGATCTAGTATTGAAAATTCAAGGAATGTTGGGATTCGTGAGGGGAATATGTATAGACTTCTAACCCCTCCTCCTCAAGCACTAGTACATTTAGACATCAACCCTTTTGAATTATGGAATAGAAGGTACGACAATATCCATTAAAATATATTGCCATCATTGAATCAAATGGTTATTGGTATACGTCAATTAAAATAAGAGCATGCAACAGTCTGCAAGGGATGTGCCCTTGGTAAGAATCTGAAGAAACCATTTACTAGGAGTGACACAGGATCCAAGGAAATTTTGGACCTCATATACTCCGATGTTTTTGGACCCATGTCAAAGAAGTCACTTGGTGGTCATCAATACTATGTAACATTTATTAATGATCACTCCAGAAAGACTTGGATATACCTCTTGAAGTCTAAAGATGAAGGATTCAAGAAATTCCAGGAGTTCAAGGCAGAAGTGGAAAATATGACAGAAAAGAAAATCAAAACCCTAAGATTAGATAATGGTGGAGAATATACTTCTAAAGAACTAGTGGCCTTTTGCAAAGAAGCATGAATTAAGAGGGAGATAATAGTCCCCTACAATCCTCAACAGAATGGTGTAGTTGAAAGGAAGAATCAATCCATTTGACGAATGTGTAAGAGCCATGCTACATGGCCAAGACCTTCCCAAGTTCTTATGGGGAGAAGCTTTTGTGACAATAGTCTACATACAAAATAGAATTCCTCACAAAATTCTTGATGACATGACTCTGGAACAAGCATTTACAGTTTAGAAATTGAATGTTGATCATCTTAGAATTTTTGGATATCCTATTTACATTCACATTCCCATGGATAAAAGGAAGAAATTCTGCCTAGAAGGTATGAAAGGTATCTTTGTTGGATATAGCAACTCATCCAAAGCATATAGAGTCTAATCATTAGGAAGATCCAAAAGGACCAAGTGAACTCATACAACTAGTGATCATTATAGAAACTTGAAAAAGACCAGCTTGGTTAAGATCAACTCTACAAGAATTTGAAGGACTATAGTAGAAAAAGAAACATTCAAGTAAAGCAAGAACCCAAGAGATATTAAAGTTAAGAACCCAAGAGATATTAAAGTTATGCAACTTAAATGACTAAACTTATTGAACCAGAACCTACCACTTATGAAAATGCTGTTGAACATCAGGTGTGGAAGAATGCAATTTTAGTAGAATACCAATCCATAATGAAGAATGATGTTTGGGATGTTAAAAATATGTAACTGCAGTCAAATTCCACTTTTGACTACTCATTTGATGGAAATGATGACGGCATTGAATTCCTCTTTTTGAGGGGACCAAAATCAACCTAAATACCACCTCATTTAAATAAGAAGAAGTTGGTTTTTGATTTTGTGCATCCACCCATAGGTATTGGATTAGGTTGACTTCACTCTCATGCACACTTGGACAGGTTGGTCTCAACATCAATGAAAATTGTTGGAAACCCCTAGAAGCCTATAAATACAAATGACCTAGAAGCTCATTTGGACATCACAACATCAAGTATCCTCTTCTCTTCTATCTGATTTGGTTCGGCACATTGGCAAAGGATAAGGTCGTACAGAGGTTTGAAGTCTCAGATCTGAAGATCACACAAAATTAGGGTTTATGTTCCTGATGCTGGCACAGAAATAGGAAATTTTGTCCCTAGACGCACACATGCTATGGTCAAGACAACGTCTAGGAAGCTAAAAATGCATGCACACTAACTTGAAGGGAGCGTCCAGGGGTTTGACTATAGTGGACCATCATTTGAAGTTTTCCGAAGTTGTCTAAAGTCATAATCAAGTTGTCTCTGATATATTCTGCCAATGTAAACTGGTTTTTGAAATTGTTGGGTTGTGTTGCTGATCATATTGTATTGGGCTCATTGTCCTCTCTATTGAACATTTTATGACAATCTAATAAAAGAAGAATTGGGTTTTCCCCCTTTTGGGGTTTTTCCCTGGTCTTTGCCCCGATCTGTTGTCTCTTGTTGATGTGTTGATTGTCTTCTTTGTCATTGCATATATTGTTCTATATTAAATTACTATTGATGAATGGAAAGACTAATTGTAATTGGAAATATTGCTAATTGAAGATTTGAATTGGGCTAAAGTAATTGATACAACATGGAACAATCTGAAAATTAACATGGTATCGGAGCTAAGGTGAAGGTCAAGCCCAAAAGGAGACACGCCTTGAAGCACTCATCTTTGGAAAGTTGAAGAGTCGGTCGAGTCAAAGTCAAGATGACTCCCTACTTCAAGAGTTCTGAGAAATTGGGTGACTCATCTAATTTTGTTGCATGGAAAGTTAGGTTGGAGATCATAGATGATAATAATGATGTTTTTCACTACATTCAAGTAAAGGTACCCGAGCCTCCTGTTGTAGCATCTATTGTCATTTGAAGTTTCTTAATAATATTGCAAAAGGAAAAAAAATAAAGATAAAAAATAAAATAAAATATTATGTATGAATTTCTAAAAAATCAAAAAGATCTAAACACCAGAGTATTATTTTGCTTTTAAAAAAAACTCGAAAATGTAGATGGGCCTGACCCATTTACTAAAGTTCATGCAGGTTCAAGAGGTGCGATCAAGTGATAACTTGATAAGCACATTGAGGTGTGCTGCAGAGAAACAACGAGCACGAAAATTAATTCAGGCTCAACCCCCGCAGTTGACCATGACGTTGGCATGGTTGACCGCGATCTACGGCCCCAAATTATTGCGGGGGTTCAACTCTGATAAATCTCTCCTACATTCCTTGCCCCTGCGGTGGGCCACCCAAATCGTTCCTCTCCGCGTCGCTCACTCCACGTCTTCTACCACCTTCATTTGTTAATCGCCCACACTACTCATCGTACCCCATCACCTCATCCACCACTCCATTAATACACAACATTTATTTCACAGCATTTATTGCATATTTTTCCCCCGTTTGGTTATTGTATATAATCAAAGTGTAAAAGAGAATGTTGTATTAAACATTCGCTTGTAAAACAGAGCAACTTCCTTTCTAATTCAATATTCTGAGTCAGCGACTGTATTCCAAGTCAACAAATGTCACCCACCAGATGCCATGGCTAAGCAAGTAAGTTCTTCCTCAATCATTCATACCCCATTAATGGATGTCGAACACAATATTTGTGATATCCTCTGTACAATTAAGCATCTACCATTATATCAAGAAGTCATTCTGAACTAGAAAAAGTTCCCTATATCCATGGCAATGGTTAGTTCAGGTGTTTTAGCAGCCTTCGCCCCTAAGACTCACTTGTTTCCCGAATTCACCCAATGGCTAGCCTCAGCCATGTACCCTAAGAAGTGCTTTGTAATGAATCATTCTGGAGAAAATGTTTTCCAAGTAACCACTCAGTTAATTCACCAAGCACTGAATTACCCTGTGTCTGGAATATACACCACCTTTACTGAGGAATCCTTGGTCTCCCATTATGATAGCTTGTCACCCCAAGAATTGTCTCATGTCACCTCATTCTTAGCTCCTAAGTCAGGACAATTCTCTCTAGATGATAATATGTTCTCTTTAGATATTTTCGCAGTTGATATAAGACCAGTCTTGCAAGTAATTTCAATGATTTTAGGGAAAGAAGATTCCAAACAGGTTGATAAAGTGGTGTTGGGGTTCTACCTCTTACTGGATCTTTTAACTTTCCTTCAGTCATTACTTATTTGTTTTTATACCACAACGTTGAGAACTTCTCAGGGTTGGAATTAAATGTTGTTGATCCGAACAAGAGAAAAAAATCAGTGTTTTTTTGGACAGACTTGGTTAGAGGTGATCCAGGGGATAGTGGATTGCTTGAGTTCACCTCTTTATTCCTTCTAGTGGTTTACAAGATCTTGAATGGAACCTTACCTCCAGCTTTTCTTCCCAAAGCTCAGGAATTCCTTCAATTGAGTAAAATGTGAGGTGTGGTGACTGGTATGTTTTTGAGGATCATGCAGAGATTAGGCTTGATGGAGCTTCAATTAAACCATATAGATTGCCCAAATTTGTGCCAATGAGGCTCTTTGCCGTGGAATTTATCAGACAGGGTTTGAATGTGGATCAAGTCCATTTTGTTCCCATGAAAAAAGGTTATTTGTTTAAGTGGCCCAGAGCAGTAGGTCCTTTCATTGTGAACACTAGACAAGCTGCTCAAGAAGTTGAGAGGCTATTAAATGACATGTGTCTTTTACAGGTGGTTGAGTGGGCATATGACCCTCACTAGGTTATTTCCAAGAGGAGGATGGAGAATGGGTATTCAACATTTGTACATGAGAGTAGACCAGAAACAAAGAAGATGGAAAATGAAGGTTTACAGGTCACCCAAGGGACAGAGATTGAAACGCTTGGCATTTTAGAAAAGGGTGCCAAAAGAGCTAGAGAAAATGTTATTGACTTGGATGAAGAAGAAGAAGAAGCAGCCAAAAGAGCTAAACTTTCAGATGTAGTGACTGCAGCTCAACCTGGCCTAGTAATTCATTTAGGAGAAATAGAGGGTGCATCGTCCTCTCCATCTTCCAGAGAGCCTGCTCATGATCAGGTTCCTTTAATTCAAAATATGTTTGCTCAAATTGCTGAAAGAAATAAAAAGATGCAATTAAATATGGAGGCTCAAGCTGAGTCTCAAATTGTTCCTGAACAAACAAGATTGTTATCTGCTATGGACTTGGAGAGAAGTCAATTTAAAATTGCTTTCTCTCATCCTACTAAGATGTCTATTGGATCTGCCAGTAGTTTCAAAACTGTTAATTTGACTGTTGATACTCACAAGATTCCCATGCTTGAAAAGATCAACTCGCATATGCAAACTGGGCAATTGATTGTTAATGACTTACACAAAACTAATGCAGCTGCTGTTAAAGCAGAGAAAATGTTGAACAAGGTAATTCAGCAGCTGAAATTGGAAAAAGCCAATTCTAGGGCCTTGAATGCCCAGGTAGAAGAATTGAAGAACATTATTGTCAAAATAGGTATCAACCCTAATGATCAACCTATAGTACAAGAACTGTTGAAATCTGCTAAGACAGAGATTGGAGTTTTGAAGAAAAAGTTAAATCTGCCTACAGGGGAACATCCCATTACTGCAGGGATATCTTAAGTAGAAAATGAAAAAGAGAAGCTATTATAGGATGTATTGCAGAAAACTGAAGAAGTTTCTTTACTTAAAGAATCTTTGGATAAACTGCAACAACAAGTGAGTTCTCATGTTTGTACAATAGTCATGCCAACAATTATAGAAGATCTAGCAGCACAAGTTGCAGTGGGCAACATAATTGAAAATGGCTGAACATGATACCAAGAGAGTACAAAGGGAGTTGGAAACGGCCTGCAAATTGTTAAATTTGAGTGAAGACGAAACAAGGATAGAAAAGGAGAATGCAAAGAAGTACTGGGAAGATCTATTAAGGACTGAAGAAGAGGTGAAAAGTTTGAAAGAAAAACTAAAGGGTAATATGTCCTTAATTCAAGCCATGGAGATTTTATGGGATGAAATCATTGAGATTCTCAGGAACATCTGGGAGTTCCTTGTCATTATGTCTGATGAAAAAGCACTGGTCAGAGATATGGAAGGTGAAGTTATGAAGGACAAGCAAAAGGATCTGGAAAGATCAAAATTTTCCAAAAGAATGATAGATTATATAAATTCCAAGTCTGCTTTAGAGCTTAAAGAGCATGACCTTCCAGACAGGACACTATGTGCAATTGATTTCAACAAAATGATTGTTAGAAATATCTACATGAATACTGCTGAAAAAAGAAGTTAAAAGAGATAAAGGAAGTTGTTTCTAAGTTCATCATATTGTTTGATAAAAGAGTGAGGATTGGGCTTCCCTCTTGCTAGGATCTATAGGGAAATCTGCTGCCATGGAAAACATATGAACTTTGTTGGTTGAAACAAAGAGAAAGATTGATAACTTGAATGGAGCCACTATTGTAAACTATCTCCATAAAGATTTTAAACTTCTGTGGATGGTGCAAACTTTGTTTATAGATAAGCCTACTTATAGTAGGATTACAACATGTAGGATAGCACTTGATAAACTAGAAGAAGCACCTAAATCAAATGTGCCACTGTGGAGAAAGTGCAAGGAATGGATGATAGCACAGGCAAAGGGTACACCAGCAGATCAGCCTGCCAAAGTCTTAGATTCAAACAATGATCAACAATCACCAACTATAGTTTAATTTTTGTGATCTTGTTTTTTGGGAACGAGGTGTCTTTTACCCTCTAATGTAACATTTTAAAATGACTTTTACTTTTAGATAGTTAGATAAGCAGTTTGACAGTTTTGACAGTTACCAACTGTCCCATGAATGTATAAAAAGATGAAAAGCTATGAAAAAAGGGGTGGAATTTTGTAGAGTGAAAGGCTATACTATTTTGTACTTGATAAACTGATGATTAATGAGAGAATCAGGAGTTTCCATACATGTTGGATATGATTTTGTTATTTCTCGACTATGTGTCATTTTGTTTATTCATCTCTTTAAATATGGTAATGAAGCTACAGGTATTTATTTACTTATGTAAATGAAGTTAAATTCCTTAAAGGGTGCTCCCATATTTAAAACCTCTTTCTATATGTTTCCTCTAAATTACAGAGAATAGTTCCTGTTAAACATAGCATATTGTCTTTAATTTCTTTAGATATTCTTCACATCACATTCATATTCAACATCACATGGCATTTTGAGACTTTTTCGGTCATCTAAATATTGGGGATTTAAGTCAAGTCTTTCAGATTCTTCAAATAGTGATTCAACATAGATATAAGTAACAAACATAATAAATCATTAATGTCTTAGGCACAATTTCTCCACAGCCAAGAAATTGGTTTCCTAAGGGACAACATCAATTGGCGTTGTTGCCGGGGATAGAAGACAAGAACACTTATCCCTGGGTTTTCAATATTTTCCTCTGATTGTTCAGTGAGGAGGAAATTTTTGGCTACAGTGACAACAAGATTAATAATTCTGGCTCCAAAAAGGCCTCATACAAGGTTAGACACCTCACAGCAGAAACTCCTAGCCCTTTTAGACCCTAAGAGGCTAGTTTCCAAGAGGGTTGGAAGGCCAAAAGCTCTACATACACCAAGTCCTACACTGTCTGCACCCGGCAGTAGTTCGACTCATTTTTCAGTCAAACATTCATCTTCTATTGACCAAGAGTCATCTTTTACATCCAATTCATTCAAGAACCCAACTATCAAGAACAGGCTCTAGTGTCAGTTTCTTTTTTAATACCTGCTATAGTTATTCAACCTGAACCCATAACTACATTACCACCTTCTCATACTCCATTTACTCCTCAGTCAGGTTCTACATCTGCTGTCAATCAGGGTTCAGTAAGTTCATGAGCAAATATGGCAGCACCTCCATTTTTGATGAATAGATATGCACCTGTTCAATTTCCACCACATTTGAATCAAATGGCATAAGAATATTTGAATATTCTTCCTCGTTTCACAGGAGAGGATAAACAAACAACATAGAATCGTATAGTAGTCTTTTGTAATTTTGCAGAGAACCTAAATGTTGAACATTTAGATGATTTTCTAAGACTTTTTGTGCAATCCTTGGATGGCAAAGCAAGAAAATGGTTCAAAGAACTTCCTAATAACTCTATCCCTACATGGGAAAAGATGGAGCGCTTGTTCATTCAGAGATGGGGGGAGAAAAGAGACCATGGATATTCACTCACAGAGTTCAATGCAATTAAGAAGAAGCCTGATGAAAGTGTTGTAGAATTCATCAGAAGGTTTAATAAATTGTACAATAGTCTTCCAGTGGAGATTAAGCCCCCTCATGCTAGTGCAAAAATAACTTTTGCAGGGGCTTTTGAGTCAAATTTTGGATTTATATTGAGGGAGAGAAGATCCCCAACCCTTGATCAGATCCAAACTAATGCCTTAGAGATAGAAACAAATCTGGTGGCTGCAGGTAAAACACTTGAGACACAGCCTATCCAAGATAAGGGAAAGTCTAAAGTAGAATCCTCTCAAAGTCAAACATTAGAGAATATGAGTAGTGTGATTAAAAATTTGTCAAATAAATTGATTAAATTAGAACTGGAAAGTAAGAATTCTCAAAGGAAAGCACAACAATATAGGAATTTTAATCCTCAGTATAGAAGACAACCTCTACAAATTCTGCAGAAGGAGAGAAAAGATCAAGATCAGATTCAAGCACCACTGTATATAGAGGCAGATCCTGATGAAGTACTAGAGCATTCCAAGGACCATGATGATCATATTTCCACATTGTATGTAGTAGATGAAGATGAACTAGGTGTCAAGGGAGAAGAATATGAATATGCTGAAACATATGTAATTTATGATGAAAATGAAATTTATGAGTATTAGAAATAGTTTACTGATTTTATGCAGGCAGAATTACATAAGAAATATGACTTGAGATCAAGGGAAAGATCTAGAAGTCAAGAAGAGGAAGGTGAGCAGCAAGTCCCAACCCCATTACCAAAGACAACTCCACAAGAACTCCAGCCTGTGAAACAAGTAAATAAAGGAAAGCAACAACAGAATACAAATAGCAAGACTCAAATACTTCAAGGCGAGTCTTCTCAAGACAAAAGTGAAAAAATCCCTTTAGAAAAATTTGTTTCCATTCCACAAGAGATTTCAGTGATAAAGAGAGGTGAAGATGGAAATGAAAAGAATATTAAACAGGGTCATGTGTTTAGTCTTACCAAAGAATTGGAAAAAATCAGAATTCAAGTTCCCCTCACAGAGTTGGTTAAGATACCAGTCTATCAAAGAGAGATTGTTGAGTTTGTTAATCTAAAAGAGAATGTGAATGTAAATGACATTGTGAATCTGTAGGATGTTAAACCGATAGTGGCTTTTGGTCCACACGTGGAGGAGGTGGATCCTTCAACACCTCCTTCCTATATTTCCTTATTGATCCATGATTTCCTCTTGCATAATTGTATGTTTGATTCAGGAGCTTCACATAACCTCATGCCATTGTCAGTAATGAAACAACTAAACCTACAAGTTACTAAACCCTATAGAGACCTGTACTCTTTGATTCAAATAAAGTTAAGTGTCTAGGGGTCATTAAAGATATGGTGGTGTCACTAGCCCAAATCCCAGCTAGGAGCTTGGTAATGGATGTAGTGGTAGCAGATATACCTGCTAGGTTTGGAATGTTACTATCTAGATCATGGGGGGCTAACTTGGGTGGTGTTTTGAAGCTAGATTTTACATCACAATATTTTGTCACCGTCCCTGTTACCCCTTCTCCCGTACATTGGAGGACCTATTCCGGGACCTGTGAGAAGTGACATAACTTGAAAACAATTGCTTTGTATCCCTTAAAGTATGTACTCCATATGCCCTGAAGACACCTTCTGCAAAATACCCAAAAATATAGCCCTTTCTCCATTGGCGCTATTCCACAGTGTACCACTCGCGCCAATGGGAGAAATCCTCCAAAGAGGGTGCGCCAGCTGGCGCTCTATCTCAGAGTCGCACTAGTGCCAACCCAGTTGGGTAAAGTTTTTAACAAACAAACTTCCGAAGGTTCCTTCCACCCTATCCATGAACTGATTCCAGTTTGAGTTAGTTCAGTTGGGCTTCGAATCTCCCAAGGAGGGAAGTAGTTCTCCACCTCTCATGGAAGCTTCCTAATGATAAGGAAAATCCCATGAATCAAGTGGATGGTCTT
>APFE031753905.1:40749-58211 GCA_000404065.3 Pinus taeda
TACATAGTTGCATTTCTTGGATTTTATGCTTGTATTTGTCTTGTTCTTTGCATGTGCAGGTGTCTATTCATGAGGATCATGAGGATTGTGACCAGCTGAAGCGAAAGAATGGAAGAGACAACCCTTCTACGAATATAAACGTTGGATTCGAGGTAGGCCCTCATCGTTGGCCTTTACTTTGCAATTAGGAACCTGCGCGTTAGCGTTGTTTGATTGTTGCTAGACCCCATTTAGGCTAGTGGGATCGCCTTTATCTGTAGAGGGGATTTACCTACACAAAAATTTGGCGACTCCACTGGGGAGTTGGCTTTTGCCTTGTTTATTTATCTTGTCTTGTTGTTTGATTTGTAAACTTTAGACGGAGCCTGAAGTCTGGCCAGATAGCCTTCGAAATGCTATTGCTTTGCATTAGTGAAGTAGATCAACGCTACTTCAGTCCATCTCCAGTTTGGTTTGCAAACTGAACGACTTGGGACTAGCCTTGTTCCTTGATTGTTTCCTTGGTTTCTCCCGCTTGTTTTGTTTTCTGGGTTGGATACTTGTGTTGTTTTGCCTCTTGAGAGTACTTAGGTATTGCTAGTTTAGCCTTGGCTCTTTTGTTTTTTATTTTTCCATAGCAAACTTGACTGGCGCTAGTTTATAGCGTGACAGTCGCGCCAGTTGGCGCATGTTGCACACTTACAACCCGCGCCAATCCCTGAAAGGCGCTAGTTGCAGCTTGATAGTCGCGCCAGGCCTGTAAACTTTTGAAGTTTGCTTGGTTTTCAACTTTTTGAGCTTTGGTTTTGTCCTAAGTACCTTTATTAGACTATTGGAGTGTGATTTGACTGGTTTCGATCGCTACCCTTTGGGTGTTTGCTTTTTTCTACCGATTTCGCATTTCTAGCCCTAGGGCATCTAGTGGCCTTGTGAATCGAGCCTTCCTAAGGTGTTTTGATCTTTTTATTGTCCAGTTGACTCTCTTTCTTGCTCCCTTACACTTGTTTGGTAGTCGTGAATCATTTTGTTGCGTTATTTAGGTGATTTGCTTCGTCTTCACTTGAATTCCGCTTCGTCTCACTTTGAGCCCAGATCACACGGCTCATTGTTGTCTTTGGGACCTTTCTGATTCTTTGGATGCTTGATTTGTGTTTTGGGGAACTGAACGTGTGTGTATTGGTTAGAATTTGTTAGTGTTATTTCTCAAAAGTTCTTTAGTTCATTTTTCCATTATTGAAAAAGAAAATCTCTTTTGCTTTGAAACAGTTAATGAAAGTTAGGACTTTTCATTTTGATTAGTGAATTAGTGATCTTAAAGAAAAGTTTATTGATTTGCATTAGATGCATTAGGGAAACTCTTTGTTGTTTGTGATCATTTCATTTGCATGAAAGCTCTCTAACTCTCTTGTAATTAGCATTCATCGAATGGAATGACATGTTTTGGCATATAGATTACATTTAGGGATTTTGAGAAATTACATACGGTAGGACCTGAAAACCAAAACTTAACTCAAGATCAACTTTAAAATAAATCGAATGAACTTAAAAACGCATTGGAACATAAAGCTCACATTCTAGAGGTCTAGGCTAGAGACGTGCTCTGGCCTCATTAAACCTAGTCACTTTTGTTCTCACATTAAGGTTGGGTGATTCCTCCTTGTGTGATTCAACTATCGTCTAGTACGGACTTGTGCTCCCACGTATCGTCTCGTATATATGGGGAGACTCCACTAGGTTATCATCCTTGATCCACAGGAAGCCATGTCTGCCGCCTTACAGCCCGTAACGCACCGAACGCAGCATTCGGGAAGATTGACTGCCGTACGGAAAGTCCTTGGCTTTCATATGATTGCTAAGGTGTATATGCAGTTTTACGGATTGTCTGGTAAAACCCTTGCCTAGTTTCTCCAAAGTAGTCACTTTTTGATCCTTTTCGGACTCCTTAAAAGAAAAGGCTCGCTTGAGCATTTGTCACTTCGGGCTCACTAAATATTCGAAGGCGACTAGAGTCATCTTTTGTCCTTTTCTTGACTCTTAAAACATGAAAAGGTCAAGTTGTTTCCTAATGTCTTAAAAATTTATTCGACCACGATTACATTTACCTTGTTAGATCTTGTTTCCGCTAGTTTTGAGTAGGGTCTTTTATCGTTAGCTTGTCTAGGATTTTTGTTTGATTCGATCATCCTGGCGGATCCATCGATCCCGTCTCTCGTCCCGAGTGACCAAGGGTCTCATTCTTCTACTACTCCTGAGACACTGGTTTGTGGTGACACTTTTCCTGTTATTCCAAGTGTCCAACCGTTGAACTCACGTGCTCCAAAAGATGAGCTTTACGATTTGTTTTGGAACCCTGTTTGGGAGCCTTCCGAAGAGGATTTTCCCTCTACTCCTATTGGTGTTTCGTCCCCGATAGCTTCTTCTGATATGGAAGACACATCTCCAGTATTGAGTGGAACACCCGTTATGTCGAGTATTGAGACTCCTATCCCGGCCACATCCCCAGTCATATCTACATCCTACACTGTTACACCTCTCTGTATTACAATGCCTGCGCGCTATAGATCTCTGAGGGATGCCATGGGCTCTGGGCGTTCCTCTTCTATGTGGGATAATAACATTGTTCCCACTACGAGACCTTTTGTTTCCCAAGTTCACCATACCGTTGTCACGTCAGTTCCGACCAATCCGACTGTTTGTGTCGCATCGTCGACTCCAGTTGCTAGTGTCATTATGGCATCTTCCGTCGTAACTATTGTTGACGGCCCATCCCGTGGTCTGGTACGTAGTGGTCAATCGGCACATGCTGCTAGAGTTGTTCATCCTGCAAGCAGTGCCCCGCCTTCTTCTGATGCCATTTCAGCAGGAGGGGCATATTCT
The DNA here is from genome assembly GCA_000404065.3 of Pinus taeda. Classification (NCBI taxonomy): domain Eukaryota; kingdom Viridiplantae; phylum Streptophyta; class Pinopsida; order Pinales; family Pinaceae; genus Pinus; species Pinus taeda. Next base: position 43,606 of record APFE031753905.1, read on the forward strand.
CAGTACTTGCATGTTGTCCAAAATCCAGGCGCGCAAGGCCCCTATTATGACCCTACAGGTCATAATTTGTATACCTCCTTGCCAGCTCAACCTGCGGTTGAGTCTTCAATTCCGTTGAATGTCGCTTGGGGTACCACCGGTTATGGTGATGGCCAATTCCGTCCGGATCAAGGGCAGCCATCTCAAGGACCATCATACCAAGGTCAGCCATCCTACACGCAGCCTAATTATGGGCAGTAGTATTATGGCCAAACGTATGCAGGGAAACTTGGAGGCTCGCAAGGACAACCCTCTAAGGGACAACCTTCGGCCTCTGGTGGTCCGCCTTTTACATATCTTGGAAACCTTCTGGAAACCCGGGACAACCTTATGCTCAACAAGGACAACCTGGACTCCAGCAAGGATACCCTTCGGGTCAACCCTACGGGAATCTGGGACAACCTTACGCGCAGCAAGGACAACCCGGAAACCAGCAAGGCTACCCTTCTGGGCAAGGTGGCCAGCCTTACATGCAGCAAGGCCAACCCACTGCTCAGCCTAGTCAGCCATCTGGTCTACAAGGACAACCTTCGGTTGCGCAAGGACAACCAAACACCTAGCAAGTCCAACCTTCTGGGCAAGTAGGTCTATCTCAGATCCATCCAGGACAACCTTCCAGCCAGATGGCCCAACCTCAGTCTTCGCAAGGATATCTCTCTGGGCCGGCTCAACCGGGCATGCAGATGGTTCCTGCTTCTCAAGCACAACTCGGTTACTAGCCCCAGAATCAAACTGGTCTCCAGCCACAAGGTGGGTACCAATCCCAGCCTTCTTATCAAACGTAGCCTAGTTCCCAGGCTCAATATGGAGCCTAGCAACCATATGGATACCAGCTATTAGCCTCCTGCTGCAGCAGGTTACTCATATTTCATGATTGACATTTTTTACAGGCCAAATATGTCATACTGTGCATGTTGCAATGCTCCATATTTTCTAACAGTCACCAAAAAGAGGCCATGAGAGAATGCTACTCAAAGTTCATCTGTTGCATTCCAATTTTGAAGAGTCTTTTCATTTTTGTACAAATTTTCAGCTAAAGGGAGGTCCAAACAGCCTAATATTGGTCTCCATAGGTTTCAATTTCCTGTTTTAGAATATAGAGAATGAAAAATTTGTCCAGACAGCTTAATCTTGGCAGATTCTTAGATAGGTATAGAATCAAAGGAGCCCAACTGCTTAATCTGGGCCCCTGGAAGACATAAGTGTAGATGTAGAATAGGAAGACATCAAAAGAAAAAGTTGAAAAGCTGGGTCTGCAAAGTCCAAGTGCACCCAAACCAAAAAGAAGAAAAAATGTTAGGTAAGTAGGCTAGGTAGGTAATTTTGAGGTTGCAGAAGGTTGATTGGTGATTAATTCCACATTTTCAAATGTTACATTCATACACATCACAATCAGCAGACAGCTCCCATTTGAAGGACTTCAAGCCAGGCATGACTAACTCCCTCTTCTTCCTCTTACCTAAAATCACTTACTAACCTCCCCTAAAGAGGTCAAGATCTGCTTGATACCTCTTAGTTTCATAATTTTCCATGTCATTAGCCCTGGTAAAGATCTGCTTTACTCAAGGAGGCTCCACACTTTCTCTACAAAGTTCTATCTCCCCTTCACAGCCTAAGATCTCTGAAACTTAGCGCTTTCTGGTCACTTTCATATTAACTACTGACATTATTATTTAGCTCCCTATATATTTCCCTTCCCCCTATTTAAAAACCATGTTAATAGCTCCCCTATGTAAATATACCCTCCCCCTGGTTGAAATATAACCATAAACTTCTGGGATACTAGATCATGCTGACCTTGGTAAGAGCCCCATCCTCTGCATAATCCCTTCCTAGTGTTTGGACCCCTTCTGAAACACAAAGAAATCCTTTCCAAAGGAAAACCCCACCCCTCCCGCATTTTCTTGGAAATTATTAGGTTTTGATTAATGTATAAACCAAGCGTCGAAACCCATTAACCCATTTCCTAAAGTCTAAACCCACCCGCACCGCGAAAAATTAAAAAACTAACGCGTGCGCTGTTTCACTAAACCTCATGCACCTTCTCCGCCCGTCCACCGTCCGATCGCCTCTCCCAGATCCAACGGCTGATATCCATATCGGGCGCCCTTTTGTGTGGGCACGTTAGCACCCGATGTCCGACAGTTTTACCATCGTACACCGGGACAGCTGGCATGTTCCCATTGCATCGGGCCGCCGCTAACAGAAACCACTTCCGCATCAAAAGCAGTCCGATGCCCTGCCAAAACCGCCTTCCCCCCATGTAACAGGAGTGCCGCGTCATCCCGCCACGTCGGCTCCACCTCACCCCTTCTTGCCTGCGCCTGGCCCACGTCACCTGCCACCGTGTCCCACCATGTCATCACCCCACCGTACTGCCACGTCACCCTACTGATGTTAGCATGCTGACGTCACATCCGTACCAGAGGACCCCACTGCTGATGTCATCCTCCGTACAGCTGACATCATGCTGACGTCAGCAGCCAAAAACGGAAAAACGCGCAAGAGCGAAAGTCAAGCTTCGAAGCTCCGGAATGAAAAACAGAGGTATTTTTCGATGCGCGATTAGCGTGAAGCTCTAATCACGCATCGCTATGGGAAATGAGCCATATTGGAGAATATTTAGGGAATCTTTTGATTCTTCGACCCTTTTTGCACCGAAAAGGCCCGAAAAAGCCCGATTTTGCCAATTTAAACGTATTTGAAGACAGAGAGAGACGAGGATCAGAGGTTAAAGAGTATCAGATCAAATATGCAGCTAAAAGAATGTCAAAGAGTATCAGAGTAAGCGTATCAGAGGAGGTTTTCTCAGGGATCGAGGCAAATCCAGCATTATAAGGAAAGCCCTGAAAGTCAAGAAACAGTTGAGGACGCATTGAAAGCTCATTAGCACAAATGACTGCACATTAAACTCACAGAAGATCAGTGGACCAGAACTCAATGCACAGTTATGAGAGAACCACTGCACCAAGCCACAGAGGACATCATATTAACTTAATTTTTGATCCTGCTGCCACTGGCGCAACCCAAAAAGACTTGGTTACATTTAATTCTAGCATAAGTTAGGTCTAGAAAGCCTTTTTCCTGCAGACCTATTTAGGTCGGTTGTAATCAATGACTTTAGATATTTTGCTTACATATACCACCCTGAAGAATGAAGTATGGGTTGGTTGCTTGGTTGCTTGTTTGTTCTTTGTTAGCTCGATATTTCAAGCAGAGACTCGCACTGTAAATGTGATATTTTCTATAATCAAAGACTGCTGAAAGTATGGATTCTGAATCTGGCTATTGTGCCCTATTGGTTAAGGAGCGACTAAGGAATTCTTGTGCCTCGACATGGTTCAATAAGTGTTTCTTTTACTCTGTTTAATCTTTTGTGTTTGTGTCATCATCAATCCACCATCTAAGTGGCAGAAAAGAAGAATAGTTTAGGATTTGCTTGGCTGCACCCTAGGCTCAATTTCTGCAATTTCTCTATGTTTTCATCAGGAATATTTATGAACATGTATACTTAAATGATCTTGTTTACGCTACTTCTTTCACATATGAATGTTAGTTTAGAAATTCTTAACTGCTCCTAAATAACCATTCATTCACTTCTCCTCCCTGTCAGTTCATGAAAGATTCTTGATTGCCCTTCATCACTGATTATCATTCCATCTCTTCAGCAAGTTGGTAATTGTCCCATGTGTAGCTATCCCACTCCATTATCCTCTAGTGACCAAGAAAATTCAATAGCAAACCTTAATCCATGACTCCATGCCAAATGGTTTGAAACTTATCAGACTTTCCCTTACCTCTCTGATTCGAATTATCTGCCTCACAATCATCTTCCATCCAAACAAAAATCAAAACCCTTGAACTCAAAAACTAGCCTAAAATCAGCCTTAACAAAGCTAAATCATTAAGAGAGAGCCCTCTCTGATTGCAGGTGGGCTAGAACCTGCAATCCAAAGATTGGTTTGTGGTTACCTCGGTCGTATCCCTTCAGGAGCTTAGGGACAACCTGAGTGATAACATAATGGCGACTCCACTAGGGACCTCCTCAGATAATCTCACAAAACCAGTCTAAAGCTCCACAGAGGAAGAAACCAACCTTAAAAGGTTCGGTCAACCTGTGTTCTTAGAAAATTTCCCAAAAAACAAGTTAGAATCTGGCTCCCAAGAAGAATACGCGCCACACCAAATTGAATCCAGACCCGAATCCCCCTGTTGTTTTTGAAAATCCTAACATAATCCCTAAAATCCGCAGAAAGCAAGAGCAGCGAGAATATTTTACTGCTTCTATTCGCGAAACAGTTCTACCTAGTAGTTTCGCAACCCCTTTCAAAGTTATGTTCCGCTCAAACCCTTCTTCCCCGTGCTCATCATCCACTTCCCCAACCACTGTGTCTGTGTCTACACCTCCATTCACTGCAAATACTACCATTACCACTCCTAGTATCCCAGTCACTCCAGTCGTTCCCCTTATCCCTGTTGTTCCTCTTATCCCTGTCAATATGGCTAATAGATATGCACCCTTACAGCTACCTGCCAATCCCGGGGCTATGCCTCAGGACTATCAGACAAAAATTACCTATTTTGATGGCACAAATTCCTGTACAGCCCTACAGCATACCAAGAAAATGCAGGATTACTTTGAGAGTTATGAGATTGATGATGATAGTGTGAGAATGAAGATTTTTGTCCAAATTTTGACCGGCGATGTCAGAACCTGGTTTAGGGCACTTACACCCAATTCCATTTTAAATCCAAAAGCCTTATACCAAACATTTACTAACAGGTGGGAGAAAAAGAAAGACCCCTTGCACATACTATCTGAGTATGATACTATCAAAAGAGGACCTCAAGAGGCTGTCTAGGATTACTGTGCAAGGTTTAACAACGTTTACAATGCAATACCTCAAAATTTGAGACCTCTGCCTAATCTTGCTTTATACAAATTCCCTGATGGTTTTGATGCTGAGATGGCATATCAATTAAGGGAAAGAGCCCCTCAAAGCCTTGCAGAGATGCAAGATGTTGCTGTCAGTGTCGAGCCAAACCTAATTGCCAAAAGAAACAGAGCCAGAACCGAGAGAAGAACCACATTCAAGGAAGAACCCTCAGCCTTAGATCAAAAACTAGATGCTATCATCAGCGGCATGCACAGGCTAGGAGACAGAGTAGAGAGCGTTGAGAGAAAATCATCATGGGAAGGACAACAGTCTAACACCATAAGGAACCCAAACTTCAGGAAAAATCAGACCACAAACGCTGGAAGGGCTAGTCCCGACCATGAAATTAGGCCTCCTTTCCAAGAAAATTATGTTGAGGCATCCACATCTGGTGAGCCCACAGATGAGACTCACATGAACCTGATCGATTCGAAAAATGAACAGCAAATCTTTCTCACTGAAGAGGACCGAAACTACCCTGATGTAAAACAATTTCAGACCAAGTCTGGAGAGTCCTTTGATTTCAAACAAGGTTATGATTCTACTGTGTATGAAGTGCACAAACAATATAAGTTAAGAACAAGGACCATTGATGTCCCTACACCCAACAGAACAAAGGATAGAAAGCAACCCAACAAAATTAAAGACAAGGTCACCATAACTCAACCAGCTGATATTGTTGTCCCAAACCCGCATCAGGTAACTGTAGAGGACATAACAGACATGTAGCCTCCTATTGGTTAGCCTCTACCTTCCTCTCTCTCAGAAGAAAATTTGAACAAAAATCCAGAAAAGCTTCCCAAAACAGAAATACCACAAACTGTCATTCATCATAACACTGACATTCAGAAAGAAGACATAGAGAATATGCCTGAAAAAGAGAAATCTGCTACTATCAACACTAAGAATCCATTGGAGAAACCATTTAACTTAGAAGCATAAATTGGAAAACTCAAGATATCCATTCCCCTCTCAGAACTTGCTAAACATGATATATATAGGCAAAAAATCCAAAGGTCACTTCAACTACCAGAGATCAGGGACGATGCAAATGTTTTAGATGATACCCCTGAGTTGTTGTTTGGTCCAGAAGTTAACGGTAAATCAACATATGGACCTATTCCACACTTTTATGTCAGTTTGCACATACATGACAAAATCTTGCATAATGCCATGTTTGACTCAGGAGCTTCACATAATCTTATGCCCAAAGCCGTAATGGATAAACTGAACCTTGATGTCACAAGACCCTATAAGGATTTATACTCCTTTGACTAAAGTCAAGTCAAGTGTTTAGGGTTAATCAAAGACCTTTGTGTGTCTCTAGTCCAATTTCCCAACAAGACAATCCTAATGGACGTAGTAGTTGCTGACATTCCAATGAAGTATGGCATGCTCCTATCAAGACCATGGGGAGCGAAACTGCAAGGATCCCTTCAACTTGACCTCTCTTATACCACTATATCTGTCTTTAGGAAACCAAAGAGACTGTATAGAGAAACACTGATGAAATATGTGGTAAGCAGTGAGGAAAAGCCCCAAAAATTTCCAATTTACTCAATCCATTCTGATATGGATTCTTTTATTTTATTTAATGATGACACCAATCCTCCAACTAACGATAAGCCTTCAGCTTTAGAGCAAGAAACATGCATCAATGAGGAATCAGTTGCCAATGTCCATGAAATTGCCACAACAGTCAAGGCAACTAGCAAACAAAAAGTATCTCCTGAAAAAGAAATGATAAGGCTGCCCAATCCTCAAATAACTGAAACTCTTAATACAAACTTTAAGCAAGAAATCACATGGTATTTTGAGTTTGATGGTTCTGTCAATAAATTAGGAGCAGGGGCATGAGTATGGATCTACAATACACATGACAATCATGCAAAAAGCCATGCCTATAGATTAAATTACATATGTACAAACAACATGGCAGAGTATGAAGCTCTCCTCTTAGGCCTAAAATTGCTCAAAGTTCTAGGAGCTACTAAAGTGTCCATTCTAGGTGACTCTGACTTAATTATACAACAAATGAAAGGTAACTTTGTTACGAATGACAGTAGAATGAGAGCTTACAGGACTGCTGCCACAGAAATACTCAATTCTTTTAATGAGTCCAAGCTTGCCAAAATTTCGAGAGACCACAATATTCATGCTCACAGTCTAGCAACTTTTGCTAGCACATGCAAGCTTCCCTTTGAACCAAATCACCATTTCATTGCTGAGATAAAACATAGACCCTCGGTCCCCAACAATGTGAATGATTGGCAAGTGTTTCAAAATGATGCCCAAATTAACAATTTCCTCACTCTTGAGGGCGAATTTTCGAACACAAACATTGACATGGATTCCATCAACGATTCCCAACAGCTAATAGAAGAAAATCAGCAGGCTTTAACAATTGCAACAGCTAAACAAATCCTTAACCCAGTTGTTTTTGACAATACAAACATAGAACAGCTGAAACAAATGTGTTTAGAGGAAACAGCCAGAGCAGAGGATGAGTTTATTGATCGTAAAGAGTAATTTTCTAACCTGTGGCCTTAACTCATTAGAAGACTTGTGTGTGATGACAACGACGTGCCCAAAAAAGCCAAAAATGGAGCCTCTAAATTGCTGCTATAGAAGAACACAACATAGGAACAGCAGAACAGCCCAAAATGATTAAGTTGTCCAAAAATCTGCCCCCTGATAAAAAACCAAAATATGTGGATTTGTTCAAAGAATTCCAAGATGTATTTGCTTGGAGTTATAAGGACTTGAAGTCCTATGACACCTCAGTGATCCAACACACCATTCCCCTAAAACCAAATCAAAAATCGTTCAAATAGAAGCTTAGAAGAATCAACCCCATGCTTCTTCCCCTCATTGAAAAAGAAATAAAGAGAATATTTGAAGTAGGTATCATTGCACCCATCAGATTCTCTGAATGGGTATCTAACTTAGTTCCCACAAGGAAAAAATCAGGAGAGATAAGACTGTGTGTAGACTTGAGAAATTTAAACCAGGTCTCTCTAAAAGACCACTACCCTTTGCCTAAAATGGACCATATCTTACAAAGAGTAGTGGGATCCTCTAGAATTTCTTTACTAGATGGATTTTCAGGATTTAATCAAATACTTGTTCACCCAGATGACCAAGACAAGACATCCTTTACCACACCGTGGGGAACATTTAAGTATGTTAAAATGCCTTTCGGGTTGAAAAACGCTGGTGCTACCTTTCAAAGGGCAATGGATATTGCATTTGCCAAGGAGATACATGATTTCCTTGTGGTATACCTAGATGACCTAACCCCTTTCTCCAAATCTAACCAAGAGCACCTTAAACATCTAAGGCAAATTTTCATCACATGCAGGAAATATGGCATTTCCTTGAATCCTAAGAAGTCCCTGTTTTCCCTTGAGGAGGGCAAGCTCCTAGGCCACATCATATCAAAAGATGAGATTAGAATTGACCCTGAAAGAATTCAAGCTATCCTCCAAATCCCATATCCAAGAAATATAAAAGAGTTGCAAGCATTCTTGGGAAAGATCAATTTCCTAAGGAGATTTATCCCAAATCTAACTGAGCTAATAAGGCTATTGAGCAATATGTTAAAAAAAAGATGCCAAGGTAAGATGGTCTCTTGAAACCAAGCAAGATTTTGAGAGTATCAAAACTGCCTTGACTCAAACGCCTGTCCTCACCAGCCCGCAATTCGGCAAAGATTTTATCATTTTTTCTTTTGCATCTGAGCACACCATAGCCGATGTCCTTTTGCAAAAAGATGATCAAGGTAATGAAAATCCAATTGCTTTCTTCAGCCGAGATTTAAGAGATGCACCCTTGAAATATCAGATCATGGAAAAGCAGGCTTATGCCCTGGTTAAGGCCATCAAATATTTTAGAATTTACATCTTATACTCCCACGTGATTGCCTATGTCCCAAACTCCATTGTAAGAGATATATTAACTCAAGAGGGACTAGAAGGAAAAAGAGGCAAGTGAATTTCCAGCATCCTTGAATATGACATTGAGATAAAACCTACCAAGCTGACAAAAGGACAAGGTTTAGACAAACTAATGTCCAAAACAAATTTCCAAGCCTTAGACATTAATCAACTGGACAATGAACCGGAGCTGGCGACTCCACAGATCAGTGAAACCTTTTTACAATCCCCATGGTATGCTGATATTTGCTTTGTATTGTTAAACCTGGTGCTCCCGCAGATTTTCAGGACAAGAAAAGATTTAAGGCTGAAATCATCAAATTTTGTGTCATAGATGGTGCTTTGTTTTGGAAAATCTGAAGGATATGCTTAATTGTTTGACTATAATGAAACTAACAGCATCATGAAATAATTCCATGCAGGGGACTGTGGAGGACACTTATATTGGAAGTCCACTGCTGACAAGATTTTAAGGGCTGGTTATTATTAACCCTCTCTTTTTGCAGATGTCAAGAAGTTTGTTGTTTCATGTCACAAATGCCAAATATTTGAAGGAAAAAGAAAATTACTACCTTTTCCCCTTAAGCCCATTTCAACCAAAAAGCCTTTTCAACAATGGGGTCTCGACTTCATTGGAGAAATTCATCCCTCCTCCTCAGGCCAGCACAAGTGGATTTTAACAACCACCAATTATTTCACTAAGTGGATTGAATCCATCCCATGCAGAAAAGCCAATGACTCCACCATTATCCAATTCCTTGAGAGCAATATCCTTTCCAGATTTGGCTGCCCTGAAAAGATTATCACTGACAACGCTGCTGCCTTCAAATCCAAAAAGATCATCAATTTCTACCACAAATTCCATATTACCTTGGGCCACTCCACATCCTACTACCCTCAAGGCAATGGCTTAGCCGAATCATCCAACAAAAGCCTCATCAATATCATAAAGAAGCTGCTAGAGGAAAACAAAAAGAACTGGCATAGGAAGCTCACAAATGCCCTGTGGGCAGACAGACTTTCAACTAAGAAATCCATTGGGATGATCCCTTATGACCTAGTATATGGGGCATGGAGGCCAAATTTCCCTCGTCTTTAGGCATTCCTACTATCAAGCTGTTGCAGGAAATTCAAGCTGAACCAAATGACATGCAGAGAAGAGTAAATCAAACCATTCATCTTCAGCAAACCAGAGAACAAGTGTATGACAGAGCTCAAATGTTGCAAGAGAAGCTCAAAAAGATGTTTGATAAGAAAGCTAAAGCATAGGATTTATGGGTTGGAAGCAAAGTTCTAAGATGGTACTCACGAAGAGAGGACAAGGGCAAGCATTCAAAATTCGATTTTCTGTGGAAAGGGCCATACATTATTAGCGATGTGCAAGGAAATAACGCATATTTTCTCAAATCTCTGGATGGCATCATAGCTGAAGAAGGCCCTGTTAATGGCTGAATGCTAAAACATTACAATGAACCCTTTTGAAAGAAAGAATAGGCGGTGTTATTTTCTGTATATAAAATGTTTGTATATATCGGCACTTTGATTTTATTTTGTAACAGTCCAGATGCTGAAGCACACAGAAGAAAGCAGGCGGTGCTACATAATTCACTGGAAAATCAGTAGAGGGAAAGTGTTGTGTGTGGTCCAAAAGTTCAAATCAATCCAACAGTCAGCACTAAAAATCTTCAATACACAGCAACAACAGAAGATCAAGGCAATATGACCTGCTGTTCTTGGCTTCTCACAAGGAGAAAGCCATCCCCAAGTGGAGCCACTGTTAGCCTCCTGCTGCAGCAGGCTACTCATATTTCATGATTGACATTTTTACAGGCCAAATATGTCATACTTTACATGCTGCAATGCTCCATATTTGCTAACAGTCACCAAGAAGAGGCCATGAGAGAATGCTACTCAAATTTCATCTGCTGCATTCCAATTTTGAAGAGTCTTTTCATTTTTGTACAAATTTTCAGCTAAAGGGAGGTCCAAACAGCCTAATCTTGGTCTCCCTAGGTTTCAATTTCATGTTTTAGAATATAGGGAATGAAAAATCTGTCCAAACAACTTAATCTTGGCATATTCTTAGATAGGTAGAGAATCAAAGGATCCCAACTGCTTAATCTGGGGCCCTGGAAGAAATAAGTGTAGATGTAGAATAGGAAGTCATCAAAAGAAAAAGTTGAAAAGCTGGGTCTACAAGTCCAAGTGCACCCAAACCAAAAAGAAGAAAAAATGTTAGGTAAGTAGGCTAGGTAGGTAATTTTGAGGTTGCAGAAGGTTGATTGGTGATTAATTCCACATTTTCAAGTGTTACATTCATACACATCACAGTCAGCAGACAAATCCCATTTGAAGGACTTCAAGCGAGGCATGACTAACTCCCTCTTCTTCCTCTTCCCTAAAATCACTTACTAACCTCCCCTAAAGAGGTCAAGATCTGCTTGATACCTCTTAGTTTTATCATTTTCCATGTCATTAGCCCTGGTAAAGATCTGCTTTACTCAAGGAGGCTCCACACTTTCTCTACAAAGTTCTATCTCCCCTTCACAGCCTAAGATCTCTGAAACTTAGCGCTTTCTGGTCACTTTCATATTAACTACTGACATTATTATTAGCTCACCTATATATATTTCCTTCCCCCTATTTAAAAACCATGTTAATAGCCCCCTATGTAAATATCCCCTCCCCCTGGTTGAAATATAACCATAAACATCCCTTGGGAATTACTAGGTCATCTGGACCTTGGTAAGAGCCCCCATTTCTGCATAAATTTCCCCTTCCCTAGTGTTTGGACCCCTTCCGAAACACAAAGAAACCCTCTCCAAAGGCAAAAACACCCCCCCATGCATTTTCTTTGGAAATTATTAGGTTTTGATTAATGTATAAACCAAGCGCCGAAACCCATTAACCCATTTCCTAAAGTCTAAACCCACCCGCGCCGCGAAAAATTAAAAAACTAACGCGCCCGCTATTTCACTAAACCTCGTGCACCTTCTCCGCCCGTCCACCATCCGATCGCCTCTCCCAGATCTGACGGCTGATATCCATATTGGGCGCCCTTTTGTGTGGCCACGTTAGCACCCGATGTCCGGCAATTTTACCATCATACACCGGGACAGCTGGCGCGTTCCCATTGCATCGGGCCACCCTTGACAGAAATCGCTTCCATATCAAAAGCGGTCCGATGCCCTGCCAAAACCGCCTTCCCCCCATGTAACAGGAGCGTCACGTCATCCCGCCACGTCGGCTCCACCTCACTGCTTCTTGCCTGCGCCTGGCCCACGTCACCTGCCACCGTGTCCCGCCACGTCATCACCCCGCCGTACTTCCACCTCACCCTGCTGACGTCACATCCATACCAGAGGACCCCACTAGTGACGTCATCCGCCGTACAGCTGACGTCAGCAGCCAAAAACAGAAAAACGCGCAAGCGCGAAAGTCAAGCTTCGGAGCTTCGGAATGAAAAACAGAGGCAGTTTTCGATGCGCGATTCACGCAAAGCGCCAATCGCGCATCGCTACGGGAAATGAGCCATATTGGAGAATCTTTAGGGAATCTTTTGATTTCTCGGCCCTTTTTGCACCGAAAAAGCCCTATTTTTCCAATTTAAACGTATTTGAAGACAGAGAGAGACCAGGATCAAAGGTTAAAGAGTATCAGATCAAATATGCAGCCAAAAGCATGTCAAAGAGTATCAGAGTAGCGGCGAAGCGTATCAGAGGAGGTTTCCTCAGGGCTTGAGGCAAATCTAGCATTAAAAGGAAAGCCCTGAAAGTCAAGAAACAGTTGAGGATGCATTGAAAGCTCATTAGCACAAATGACTGCACATTAAACTCACAGAAGATCAGTGGACCAGAACTCAATGGACAGTTATGACAGAACCACTGCACCAAGCCACAGAGGACATCATATTAACTTAATTTTTGATCCAGCTGCCACTGGCGCAACCCAAAAAGACTTGATTACATTTAATTCCAGCATAAGTTAGGTTTAGAAAGCCTTTTTCCTGCAAACCTATTTAGTTCGGTTGTAATAAATGACTTTAGATATTTTTCTTACATATACCACCCTGAAGAATGGAGTATGGGTTGGTTGGTTGGTTGCTTATTTGTTCTTTGTTAGCTCGATATTTCAAGCAGAGACTCGCACTGTAAATGTGATATTTTCTATAATCAAAGACTGCTGAAAGTATGGATTCTGAATCTGGCTGTTGTGCCCTATTGGTCAAGGAGTGACTATGGAATTCTTTTGCCTCGACATGGTTCAATAAGTGTTTCTTTAACTATGTTTAATCTTTTATGTTTGTGTCATCATCAATCCACCATCTAAGTGGCAGAAAAGAAGAATAGTTTAGGATTTGCTTGGCTACACCCTAGGCTCAATTTCTGCAATTTCTCTATGTTTTCATCAGGAATAGTTATGAACATGTATACTTAAATGATCTTGTTTACGCTACTTCTTTCACATATGAATGTTAGTTTAGGAATTCTTAACTGCTCCTAAATAACCATTCATTCACTTCTCCTCCCTGTCAGTTGGTGAAAGATTCTTGATTTCCCTTCATCACTGATTATCATTCCATCTCTTCAGCAAGTTGGTAATTGTCCCATGTGTAGCTATCCCACTCCATAATCCTCTAGTGACCAAGAAAACGCAACAGCAAACCTTAATCCATGACTCCATGCCCAATGGTTTGAAACTTATCAGACTTTCCCTTATCTCTCTGCTTGGAATTATCTGCCTCACAATCATCTTCCATCCAAACAAAAAATCAAAACTCTTGAACTCAAAAACTAGCCTAAAATCATCCTTAACAAAGCTAAATCATTAAGAGAGAGCCCTCTCTGATTGCAGGTGGGCTAGAATCTGCAATCCAAATATTGGTTTGTGGTTACCTCGGCCGTATCCCATCAGGAGCTTAGGGACAACTTGAGTGATAACACCAGCAACCCCAAGGGCAAGATCAATTTTCCCCGTATCAAAATTACCAATAGCCGCAGGCCACCCCTTATCAAAATTACCAACAACCCAATGTTGCTCCTGCAGGACAGTCTGGTAACCAATGGGGCGTTGCGGGGCAGATCCAGAATCAACCATCCAGTTATGGATATAACCCTTATGGACAAAGTTCCTATGGACAAGGTCCTTTTGGACCTGGTCTGTCGAGACAAGGTCAATGGGGGAAACCAGCAACTGGATGGAACTTTGACCCTACCTCATATCTGCTGATGTCCTTCAACCCACAACTACCATTTCTAGCAACGTTGGAACTGCCCAATGTGTTGAAGTTAACTAATGATCCTATTATGCATAATCCACAATGGCCACCAGTTCCAACTAAGATACCGGGCGATTGTCCCAAATTTGACGGCAAAGCTGGAGAGGATCCTCAAGCCCATGTAATGACTTATCACCTTTGGTTTTTGTCCAATTCATGGCTTGATGATTTGGTTCGGCTTCGCCTGTTTCAAAGGACTCTCACCGGCTCCGCTGCTAAATGGTACATTGAATTAACTCGTGTGTCTTTTCAATATTTTAATTCATTGGCAATGGCATTCCTCACTCATTTTTAGTTACCCATTCGGTACGAGATGGGGACCCATCTCCTTACGTCTCTCAAGCAGGACATGGCTACGCACATCTCTGATCATATACATGAATGGAGAAGGCGTCGTCGGTTGATCAAGTTTTGGAT
>APFE031753905.1:58231-125883 GCA_000404065.3 Pinus taeda
GAGTAACGGAAGGCACTAGGGGGAACGACGAAAGCACCCCAGACAACCAGGTGGGGGGAAGGGGAAGAAGCACTAAGAAGAAAGGGTAGGGATCCAATATCTACTTACCTTCCAGCCAAGTATCCTTGTCTCATCTGTGATGAGGATCACTATACCAAAGATTGCCCAAGGCGGTCCGAGGTTAGTCGTTTGTTGAAAGGTGCCCCTGGGATTCCTGCAGTTTTGAAAGAACCTTTCCCCCCTCAACAGACTCAAATGGTGGCTGATCCATCTTCGTCTTCTTCTCCCTTTGGTTCCCAAGTCTTCATGGGTGGATCCATTCCCGTTCATGTAACGACTTGAACAAAGGAGTATCCGTCGTCCAGCGGGAAGGAGCCCAAGGTTCCCTCAAACACTCCTTCGTCCAGCTCTGGTCCGCTCCATATCGAGAGACCAAGTACTGAGACGACCATCCGACCCCCTCCAAAAGGAGTACTCAGGAGATCATCTTACAACCCAAATGGTCGTGCTGCTCAGCACTATAGAATAGTTGAAGACTTAGCGTAGGCTCCGTCAGCTATGCCCGCCTTAGAGGTTCTCCAGAGCTGCCCCCCTCAGAGGAAGTCCCTGCCATCGGTGGCATTGACCCGGCAGATTCGGATTTGATCACCTTTGATCTCGAGAGCCATGTCCCAAGCCTGCCTCATCAGATCGCTTTTCTTATACAAGTCATCATCAATTCAAAAACAATCCATCGTACAGTTATTGAAGAGGGCGCGTCAACTTGCATCATGTCTATTTCTTGTTGGAAAGTGATCGAGTCTCTGACTTTGAGCTAATCTCCCACGATGTTGGAAGCCTTTGATGGGAGAGAATCTCGTCCCTATGGTATTCTTCAACGATTGCCGATCACTTTAGAAGGGAAAATTGTTGAAGTAGAAGTTGAGGTCGTTGACTCAAATCTTACTTACAACCTCCTTCTGGGCTGGAGTTGGACGTATGCCATGCATGTCGTGGCTTCATCCCTCTTCCGTGTCATCCGTTTCCCTCACCAAGGGAAAATTGTCATGGTAGACCATCTCTCCTTCTTCGCTTCTTCTTCTTAAGGCAATGTGCCTTTCGTGGAGCATACCTCCATCCCTTTCGAAAGTGTGGGAGCCGGGCTCTTCAAAGATCCCGCCCTTATCGGTGTTTTCTCACTCCCACCCCCAAACCTCGCCTCCATCAGTATCATTTCGGTTCGTTCTGATCCTTGGGTCCTTCCCCCCATCGACCAGATAGAATCGTGGGGTGAGGAGATGCCGTTGAGTCCCGCCGAGCTCAACTACATCGAAATCGCTACTATATGGGCTCCTCCTGCTGAATCTGCTTCTTTAAGCAGAGCTCTTGACTCATACAACTATTCCCCTTGGATTGGAGAATGTGCCTCCTTGGATCCATTAAAGGAAATATTTCCTTCCGAAGAAGCCATCATGGAGACCATGTCTCTCGAGGAACCCCCGTGGTTCAATCTTCATCACCGTTCCTCGTTTCTCCCTACCCTTCGGGAAACGTTGGCTTGTCTCGAGCGGTTTGCTCCGTGTCTCCCTTCACAACCTCTTCAGATGCCTATTCAGGTCTACCAAGTATCGTCTGAAGGGAATTTGGGGAACATTACGCAGACCCAATCTATCGACATCTCTTTCAAACCAGGGATTGTCGAGAACATCTATATAGGAGTCACTTGCACTCCTGAGGAAATTCAAATCTATATAGCTCTTTTTCGCGAGTTCTGTGATGTCTTTGCATGGTCTTATGAAGAGATGCCCGGCATTGATCCAAACATTGTGGTGCATGAGATACCTACGTATCCAGGAGCCAAACATGTTTGTCAGCGTTTACGCCCTGTGCACCCCCGCAAGGCTGCAGCTATCAAAGCGGAAGTTGAAAAACTTCTTAAAGCTGGTTTCATTTACCCTATCCCACTCACAGATTGGGTCTCTAACATTGTCCCTGTGGATAAAAAGCAGGGTACTATTCGCGTTTGTGTTGATTATCGCGATATTAACCGAGCCTGCCCGAAAGACAACTACCCCACACCTTTCATTGACCAGCTCATTGATGAGTGTGCTAGGAGTGAGATATATTCGTTTATGGATGGCTTTTCTAGCTACAACCAGATTAATATCGCGCTTGCTGATCAACACAAGACGACCTTTATTTGTCCGTGGGGTACTTTCGCTTACAAAAATCTCCCTTTCGGTCTCAAGAATGTCGGTGCCACTTTTCAATGTGCGATGCCTTACACCTTTCATGATATCCGGCACATCGTACAGCCTTATCTGGATGACCTTCCCGCTCATTCGGCTAAGCGCCAAGACCATCCGTCATAGCTCCGCGTGATTTTTCTCCGCTGTCGACACTACAATATCCGACTTAATCCGCATAAATGTGTCTTCTGTGTAGAATCTGGTCAACTTCTCGGGTTCATCATCTCCCGAGAGGGCATCTGCTTGGATCCCCTTAAATTTGAAGCCATTTTGAATCTTCCTCCCCCTGCTTCTTTGCAGCAACTGCAGAGTTTGCAGGGTAAAGAAAATTTCTTACGACGATTTATCCCGAATTATGTCGAGGTGGCAAAAGGTTTCACGCGGTTACTCAAGCGTGACACACCGTTTCGATGGGATGCCATAGCTGAGGAGTCTTTCACACATCTTAAAACTCTCCTCGTTTCTGCCCCTTTGTTGCAGCCTTCGAATTATCATCGTGATTACACGTTGTATTTGGTTGCTGCTGACACCACCATCAGTATGGTTCTGGTTCAAGATGACGATGATGGCACTGAACATGTTATATATTACCTTAGCCATAATTTGTTAGATATGGAATCTCGATATGCTTATGTCAAGAAGTTGGCCCTCGCTGTTGTTTGCGCTGTTCAACGCTTCCGTCATTACATCTTGCTGCATACCACGACAGTGATCTCCAATTGCAACCCTATGACCTATATTCTGTCACGCTAGTTGCTGGGGGGAAAATACTCGAAGTGGATAGTCATCCTCCAAGAGTTTGACTTGGAATTTACTACTGCCAAGTCTAAGAAATCACTTTTCTTCGCTGAGTTGTTGTGTTCTTTGCCATCCACCACTGCCTCCTCTCAGTTAGAGGATTCCATTCCAGACAAAACTCTCTTCCTCATTAGCATCCTCGATCCCTGGTACGGGGATATTATTGTCTATTTGCAGACGTCCTCCTTCCGTCCCGAGACCTCTAAGGATGCTCGTCGACGGATCCAACATCAAGCCCAACCATATCGCATCATTGGGGACACCCTGTACTGTCTCGATGTTGATTCTTTTCTTCACCGATGTTTGACTTTCGAAGAAGCAGAGAGAGTTGTGAATGACTGCCACTCTAGTGCATGTGGCGGTCACATGTCTGAATATGCCACTGCACAGAAAATCCTTTGTGCTGGCTATTTCTGGCCCTCCATTTTCAAGGATTGCATTCTTGTTGTCCGTTCGTGTCATGTGTGCCAGATTTACCAACGGAAGATGCGTGCACCCCCTACTCCACTGCACCCCGTTGTAACCGTCGGCCCTTTTGCCAAATGGGGCATCGATTATGTGACCTGTAACCCTCGCTCGGTCGGGGGGCATGGGTACATCATCGTTGCTGTTGATTATTTCACGAAATGGGCCGAGGCGATGCCTACATTGTCAGAAGACGGTCACAACGCGGCATAGTTTTTGTTCAACCATGTTATTTCGTGGTTTGGAGTACCCCAAGACATCGTCACTGATCACGGAAAGCATTTTTGTAATCACATGATGACCAAGTTAACAATCCAGTTGGGCCTTAGGCATGATAGTTCGACTCCATACTATCCTCAGGCAAACAGTCAAGTGGAAGCCGTGAACAAGGTTTTGGTCACGATGCTTCAAAGAACTGTTGGCATGCATAAGTCCAATTGGCATCTAATGTTGTTCTCTGCTTTTTGGGCCTACCGTACCTCCGTGAAGGACGCCACCGGTTTCACCCCTTTTCAGTTCGTTTACGGACTGGAGGCGACCCTTCATATTGAGTGTGAGATTCCTTCATTAAATATAATCGTCGAGTTGCTCCCTGATACTACTCTAGTAGAAGAGCGCCTTCTTTACTTAGAATGGCTGGATGAGACTTGTCGTCTAGCCTCCTTAGCTATTGAAGCTCAGAAGAAGCGAGTGAAAACTCACTTCGATAATACTGTTACCCCTTGCTCTTTCATTGAGGGAGACTTAGAACTGCTCTATGATCAAGCTAACGATAAGCTGGGGGCAAGAAAACTCGAGCCTATGTGGCACAGGCCCTATATTGTGAAAAGAGTTTTGCAAAAAGGTGCCTACGAACTTATTGATTATGAAGGCAATCCCCTAGATAGGCCCCGAAATGGGCTTTATCTCAAAAAATACTATGCATGAGTCTAGGCACTCCATTTTTGTACATACGTGTGCTTTCAGCAGTGTGTTGTGTGTGCATGTTTTTATATTTTTATCTTTGTATGTCGGCGTGATTGCCACTTATTGTGTCTTTTGCTTCTTGAACAGATGTCTGGATCGCCTTACATTGGTTTCGCTGATGGTGCTTCCCGCAATACACGCAGCTTGTTGTCTGTGGCATGGGTGATCTACGATCCTCATTGTGAGTTAGTAGACATTCAAGGGGTTTGTCTAGGTTGCACAACGAACAATGTTGCTGAATATAGTGTTGTGATTGAATTATTAGCTGAGGCGATTAACCTCGGCATTCGCACATTGATTGTGAACTTAGACTCTCAACTTGTAGTCCACCAACTCAATGGGCGTTATTCTGTCAGAGATGATCGGATTTTAAGGTTGTATTTACGTGTTAAGTTATTGGAAAGGGATTTTGATTTCATTACTTATCAACATATTCCAAGATGACTTAATACGTTAACCGATGCATTAGCTAATTATGTGTTGGACAGACATTTGCATAACATGTGATTCAACATAATACAAGAAGCATAAAGTACAATAAGACCATAAAACATATGTATATATATATGTGTGTCCAAAATGTTTGCACCCCGTGCATCATCAAAAAATAATACATGTTTGTCTGAATACATTCGGAGACAACATGCCTCTCGAAAAATATGCATGAAAAGAAAAGCCTAGATATCTAGTCTCGGTGGTGCTCATGGTAGCACGTCACCGCTCACACTAGACGCCTCAGGAGTCAGTGGATGCGAGTTGGCACCCCTACTGTGTGCCTCTGGTACACTAGCGAGACATCCGCTAGCCAAGAATAATCTGGGATCCCTCGAGTGATAGCCTTGAGGTTCTGGATAAGCTCCCCTCTATCACCGCCCTCCTCCTAAGGATCTTCTCCTACTGCTGCTGCTACTGGATGTCTCCTCGCAATGGGAGACAAGCCAGCTGGACGCTCTGGGCCAACATCTGCATATGCATATAAAGGTCATTAGGACAGGCATGTACTAACAAAAAAAATTATAAAAATACAAAATCAAAAAATGAGGACGTACCAATCTCCTCGTCCCAATCCTCTCCATCCGGAAGGGGAAGGTTAGGGTCTCCAGTGAAGTCTTTCCCCGCATACGGCTAGTCTTCCACCATGATCAATTGGCGGTGAAGCCACCTGAAGAACTCCGGTCTGAAGGACATTCGCTGGCTGCCACCACCCCTCGGCATCAGTGTCGTCCATCAAGCCATCTCGGCTCTCGAGGTGCTGGGTCTGCCACAAAGGCCCCTTGGCCCTGGAAGCTTGGTACATGTTCCAAGAAGAATGTCACCAAGATGGAACCGTACCCGAACTGTTGCATCTTGCCCCACTTGGCCTTTGTCAGATGCCTCTTCATATTGGTCGTCACAGCTGATGCCCAATTGAAGATTGTCGGGCTAAGGCACTCCATCGCTAATAGCAGGTGGTTCTTCATAGCTTCGTGGGGTGCTTGTGCCCCCGCAGCTCGTGTAAAAGTGAATAGCAATGCCCGCAGTGTCAAGTCTTGAACGGTGGGGATATCCACCTTCGAACTGCCCTGCCCATATTTTGCCTCTGGGAAAATTCGAGCCTTCACCTCATCCATCTTTTCTCCAAATGGCCTGCTCCCAGTCAACTGAGGCACTGGCCCTTGTCGCGATAATCCTGTCAAGAAGTAGACATCCGATACGTCCAACTCTAGTACCTGATCTCGTATCCGGAAAACCTGTTCCTCTACGTCCCACAAGTCAATCAAGTATTGCAGAAGCTCTGGATGAGCTCGTAAATAAGATAACATGAAGTATTTCTTGATCCCACATGCTCTGAGAGCTTCCCTGCAATCTTCATCAACTAGGGCCAATGTGTCTACTTGGTCATGTTCCCGTTCCTTCCATACAATCACCATTTTTGCGGATTACTATGCAAAAACAAGTCAAAATGATGCATTAGATTCTGATGTAACTTGAAATTGCAAAAAAATCAGGTTTGGATTTGTTAAAATTGACCAAAAAATGTGCGCGGTCGTTGGCGCGCCCGTTTCTAAAACAGTCGTGCCCATGGGCGTGCGCCCTATGGGAAACTTGCCCCATTGGCGTGGGTCCGTGCCCGAAACCTACGCCAATGGGCGCAACCCCTAAAATTAAAATTCCCCCCATAGGAAATGAAAATGCAATTAAAAACAAAATCCAAACAGATGAAAATGAAGCTAAGGACAATACCGCTTACCTAGCACTGACGGCGCTCGAAATCGTCCACTGGATTGGTCACAATCATCAACTGAAGGTCAAACTCCAAAAAGCCTTAATGTCGCTCTCCAAAGGTAAAAAAGTGAAAAGTAATTTTTATTTTACCATTTTCACATTTTTATAGCTTTTTGACCCTAATTAAGCTTTAAAAATTCATTTTATGAATATTTTTGTCGAAAATGGGTTTTACGCCGATTTTTTGTGCAGCGACAGGTGTTTATGCAGCTTTCATGGCAAAACGAGTTGTATTTTATACTTTTTCAAACTCGGTAAATACACGAAAAAGTCACTTTGGAGTCATCTTTTACTCTTTTCTGACTCTCTAAACGTGAAAAGAATGTCGAGTTGGTCCTCTCGACTCGTTAAATGGACATGAGAGGTGATCGTCTTTAAACCCTTTTCCGACCGTTTAAAAATGAAAAGATCGTCAGACCCTTGTCGTTTCCGGTTCGTTAACGGTCACGAAGCGACTTGGTTTTGATCGCTTTTTTACTTTTTCAGATCAGAGTCACTACTTATGAAAAGTACTCCTCGGTCGTAATGATCGGGCGATTCTTTCGAGCATGGTTTTATACTTTTTCGGGCTCGAGAGACACAAATTTACAAAAAATGACACCCCTAGAGTTTCCTTTTCAATGTCTTTTCAAACTCTCTAAATATGAAAAAACGTCGAGTTCTTCCTTTGTCAGACTCGTTAAAACTTAATGACATCAGATTCCGTTGTGATGACGCCTCTCAAGCATATGCTATCCCCATCAAGATTTCCATCCAAAAATAACCGGGGTACTCGCCAGAAATGGTGGGGGAATAAAGGAACCAAATCATCGTCGTGTCGGCAGTATGTCGCTCTTGAACATGGCACTCGTCTGCATTCGTGTCTAGGTGGGGATATCTCATCTTGTTTCGCACTTGCCTCTCTGGGTTTGGGTTATCCTATTTGACCATTCATCTGCTCATCACCTTGTCGCCATGACCCCTGATCAGTTGATGCCAAATACTGCCAAGTCCACTGTCGTGCCGCCATTATGTTCAAGAGAAGTTGACCTCTACAGAATACTCAAGCTCCCTCTGATGCCTCACACAAAACATTTTATCCTTCTCCGTCTCATGTCGATGATGTGGGAAACATCATGGCCCACCTTCGGTCAAAGTCACTTCCTGTCGAATTCAACTCATTATCCAGGAAGTTGACTTAGAGACTCCCTTCAGGTACCTTGGAGCCTACATGCATCAATGGCAGGTTCTTCGTGTTCGACGCGAGGTTTTCATCATTGGCCTCTGATCAGATGATTCTACGGGTGTTGGACATCGACTCACTGATTCGCACGCCGTGGATTGTACCTATAGTACCTTGAGGACCATTGTCATTATTGGTGGTACCTCTCGTGTCTGTTAACAGTTTTCATCATTGACTGGTAATCAGGCGATGTTCTCGCATGTTTGACTTCAACTCCCATATTCACATTCTTGAACTTGTACTTTGTTCGGGTTGAGTTGGAGCGCAAGACCCTGGATTTTGTATGATGAGATCCAGGCTTCATTTTGTGGATTATTATAATCACTACATGACTCATTCACTGGATGGTTGCAACCATGCCTGAGTCTATTCATTGATCCTCATAGGATGGCTCCATCCATGCCCGGGATCCATATTTTTATGTACTCTGATATGGATGGATGCGCCCATACCATGTACATCATGTATTTGAACTATCAGTTGTACTTTGTGCAGGTTCTCCAGTGGCCATGTTTTCAATCGACCATGTTCTTGTAAAGCACTTCACCCCTCTCTCTCTCGGGCTTCATGCTTTAGGGGGCATCTGTTACACAATATTTTGTCACCGTCCCTGTTACCCCTTCTCCCATACATTGGAGGACCTATTCCGGGACCTGTGAGAAGTGACATAACTTGAAAACACCTGCTTTGTATCCCTTAAAGTACGTACTCCATATGCCCTCAAGACACCTTTTACAAAATACCCAAAAATATAGCCCTTTCTCCATTGGTGTTGTTCCACAGTGTACCACTCGCGCCAATGGGAGAAATCCTCCAAAGAGGGCGCGCCAGCTAGCACTCTGTCTCGGAGTCACACTAGCGCCAACCTAGTTGGGTAAAGTTTTTAACAAACAAACTTTCGAAGGTTCCTTCCACCCTATCCATGAACTAATTCCAGTTTGAGTTGGTTCAGTTGGGGTTCGTATCTCCCAAGGAGGGAAGTAGTTCTCCACCTCTCATGGAAGCTTCCTAATGATAAGGAAAATCCCATGAATCAAGTGGATGGTCTTATCTACTCCTCCCACCTCTATATAAGCTTGTTCTTTCCCCTTTGACAAGCTAGTTCGTAATTCTACTTTTCAAGCTCCCAAATCTAAGTCCCAAAGTCTGAGAATTGCTAAGCTCATCTTGCAAGAAGTCTTGTTCATCCCTATGAGGCTAAATCTTTAAGGACGAGATCCATGTCCAAGTAATCAAGGAGAGAGAGGCTTGTTCCTATCCCTTACAAGCTTTGCAAGGCATGTGTTTCTGATTCACCCAGCCAAAGGAGGATTTGACGTCAGAACTTGGTTGTATTCTCTTTTGTTTATCAATAATAATAGACAACTATCATTATGGTTCCACTCGTGTGTCTTTATTATGATGTTTGAGTTGTATCCTTTTTGACTGATACATAGTTGCATTTCTTGGATTTTATGCTTGTACTTGTCTTGTTCTTTGCATGTGCAGGTGTCTGTTCACAAATATCGTGAGGATTGTGACCAACTGAAGCGAAAGAACGGAAGCGATGACCCTTCTACGAATATAAGCGTTGGATTCGGGGTAGGCTCTCATCATTGGCCTTTACTTTGCAATTAGGAACCTGAGTGTTAGCGTTGTTCGATTGTTGCTAGACCCCATTTAGGCTAGTGGGATCGCCTTTGTCCGCAGAGGGGATTTACCTACTCAATAGCAGGTACACCTGATAGTAGTGGGGTGTATCCGTGTACCCCACAAGTATTCCCAACTCAATTGTGGAATCTATCTTCTTCCGGGCATCTTTGGTCATGTGATAGTAAACTGACGATCCAAAGATTCTGAAGTGACTCACATCTAGTCACTTCCTGGAAAAGGCCTCCATAGGTGTCTTCATTCCCAGTATACAGTGTGGGATTTTATTCTGCAAGTATACTACTGTATTTCATGCCTCAACGAACAAATGTAGTGGTAGGCTTTGGTCATGTAACATCGCTCGAGCTGCTCCCACAATTGATCTGTTCTTCCTTTCAACAACCTCATTCTGTTGTGGGTTATGGGGTGTCATCAACTCCCATTTAATTCCTTCTGCGGCGCAGAAGTCCTTAAACTGCTGGGAGACATACTCTCCACAATTGTTGCTACACAAGGATTTTATTTTCTTTCTAGATTCTTTCTCTGCCAAGGCTTTAAACTCACAAAACCTCAAGAAGGTCTGCTCCTTCTTTTGCATAAAGTATATCCAACATCTACAAGAAAAATCATCAATAAAAATAACATAGTACCTGTTGTCACTTAGGTTGTTCCCTAAAGTTGTAAGAAAGGGAATACGGCCGAGGTAACCACAAAACAGTCTTTTAGACACAGATTCTAGCCAATCTTCATCTAGAGAGGGCTCTCTCTTTATGATTTAACTTTGTTTTGAAATGTGTTAGGCTAGTTATGATGTTCAGGGGTTTGTTTGATTTTTTGGATGGTGAGATTGAATAGAACAGAGGTGCAAATCTGAGAATTTTAGTCCATTGGGAAAATGGAGTCAATGAGGAGGGTTTTTTGGATTTGATTTCTTAACAGAGGATGGTTTCACAGAGCAAGGTATTCAAACAGGGGGCAAACAAAGATCTGAATTGGATGGAATGAACCTAAAATGGTTGAAGGGTAGTTAAGAATCCTTCAACATATTCATAGAAGGGAAGTGGATAATTACTACTAAGGAGCAGTTAAGAATTCCCTAGAAAATAATCAATATGATAGAATTAGGAAATAGGAGCAATTAAGTGTTACACTGTTTATGCTAATCCTGAAGAAAACACAGAGAATGATAATGAATGAAACACAATGTGCATTTAAGCAAATTCTGAATTAATCTTTATCGTTACCATTTAGATTGTGAAACACAGATGATATAATAAAACTTAGAAAAATAACAAAACATAAGATAAAGGGACTTATTGGTCCACTGTTTGATTCAAGAATTATGTGACAAGTCCATCTGCATCAATTCCATATCCAGAGAGTCTAGCAACATATGATTCCAAAAGCTTTTGTATTCCAAAACTTCAGTATTACAACAAAGTCTAAGAATGGTTTACCAACCCCAAATACTTTTTCAGGGGGGTCTTTATACAAAATATCTCACAAAATATCTCAAAAAATATCTCATAGAGATAATATCTAGTGATGATTCATCATTTTTACAAAGGATAGAGACACTTAGTCTCGAAAACAGAGACGAAATAAATGATACTGTGCTGGCAGCTTCGTCTTTGTCAGATGTGCTGGAGGTAGGCTCTGTAAGTTGGCTTACACCTATCTTTCACTGATAGTCTGTGTTGTCTGCTTCCTTTTAGTCCAATGTATTCAATATGCCTTGATCCATCTGACCTTTATTCTTTTCCATTCTCCGCATTGTGGTAGATGATCCAAAATCTTACTTTACCAAAGATACCAAAGATACCTTCATAAGATTCCTAACATATCTTGCCACCACTCTGGTTTTGCTAGTTTATGTCTCTGCAACTTTATTAAAGTCTCATCAGTCCCCGTGTACCTGAAGAAATTAGGTGGGATGGTTAAAAGATGTTTCACCTCATGCTCAATGTAAAATAAATTCTCCAATTTGTCATAAAGGGTTTGGCCAGATGGGAGTGCCCTCTCTGCTGAAGTACTTGATGATGCATTGACTTGATCAGCAACATATTTATTCAACTTGTGCATGTACTCTACATGTCTCACTAGGCATTCATTACTTCCCAACGGACTTGGAAAACCCTTTTCATGCAAAAAGGCAAATCTTTCTGTAAAAGAATCAATCTCCACCCGCATGTCCTGGCATCTTCTTTCCAAATTTTGCATCAGAGTTCTCATGGTTAGAAATTTCTTGATGTGCAGAATGGTGCCTGTCCTGTCTCTGATTTGCAGTGCCTCCAGTTCTTCACTGGTCTTGGTGTTCAAAAAATGTATTATCCTGTTAGCTTGTTCAGGCATCTGCCTCAATAAAGTTCTGGCCTTTTGAATCTCCACTTGGGCCACTGTTATCAAGTCAATCTGCTCGTAAATAACCTGAATAGATCTCCACAAAGTACTAACGGACTGATTGATGTTGGCCCACAAAATACCCTTGATTTCTCCTAGAGGTTTATCTAAAGAGAGATCCTTTTCCAATGCTCTTACCTTGTTCTCTAATGCTTTAACCTCTCTTGTTCTTTCTGCCACATTCATCTTGGATTTGTCATAACTTATTTCTGATTTTTCCAACTTTTCTTTGGCCTCTTTCAATTATGATACTTGGAGTTTTAATTCCTCCATGGCTTTTATTAATTCCTCTGTGGTCATGGTAGTGCTTCTGCCTGGTGCTGTTGTTATTGTTGCTGTTGATGTACCTGTAGTTATTTATGCTGTGGCTACTAGAATAGTGGGAGGCAGTGTTGTTACAACTGCGGAAGGGGCAGTTGTGACTGCAGGAATTACTTCAGGTGGCTGGGAGGTTGACTCTCCTTGCTTTTCTTTTAGAGTTGTCTCCAATGCCTGCTCAGTATCAGTTAACCTTTCATTGAGCTTCATCAGCAATTCTGTCATGTCATCCTCTGATTTCTATTGTACCACTTCTGTTTTCTGTGGATGCATGGTGGGAGGCAATTTATGCTACTTCCTCAGGGTAGCAATATCTTCCTCTTTCTTCTTCATTAATGCCTTGATGCCCTTGGCATATTTTGGATCATGCCCCAGCTCAATGATAATCCTCCAAAGATTTGATCTTGTTGTACTTGGATAACGAAGAGGCTTTCTTCAAATCTAGCTGAGCAGAGGTGTTCTCCAAGGAGTTTTGAAATCTATGAGCTAACATAGCTTTATCAGCTAGTGTGGAGTAGACCATCTCTCCAGTCTGTTTGTGCAGCTCGATCTGGATCATAAGATGAATATCCTTGGCCAAGACCTCCAAATTTGTTCTAACGTAATCAGCTGTTGATTGTGGTTGCTGCACCTTGGGCTTAAAATAACTCATGATCATCTTGCCCTCCTTGATGTCATAGGCAGACATCAACCTTTGTTGGTTTGTGGGGGCCATCTTAAGATATTGATTGTAAATTTGCATCCTCAGCGGGTCATTTCTGGACTTTATCTCTGTGAATGTCCTTTTGATTTCAGAGGCTTGTTTGCTTTGTGGCCTAGTGGAAGAAACTTCCACACTATGTTGCCTTTCTAGCTCTTGTTGGTGTGAGCTAGTTGATGTGTCCACTACTGGGGAAGTCTGCTAGCTGACTACCCTTTCACCTCTTAGACTGCCTGTTGTTTCTTCAAATATTTCCTCTTCAAAGTGAGGATTTAATCTTTGCCTCTTTGCACCCAGTTGCTTTGCAAGTCCACTCATGGGTGTGGGGTCTTCCCTGTCTCTCTTTTTTCCTTTTTCCTCAATTAGAGGAGTCTGCAATGTAGGAATCTCGGCTGATTTGGTTTGAACTAGAGGCATTTGCTCTTGCTGCTCTGTCATTGCTGTTTTCTCTTTGTCTGCCACTTCCTTGCCCTTAGAGATCCCTGTACCTGGTGTGCTAGCTTCTTTTACAGGCTACTGAGAAGTTCCAGCAGAGGATGTACCAACTTCTGCTTGTTGAGGTAGCTTGAAACATACCTATCCAAAAGAGTCCAGGTCAAGGGTTTTTTCAAGGTCTTTCATGGCCATCTCCATCTTTTCTTGCTCACTAATTTGTTCTACTAATGTGCCCTCTACCCTGTCATCTTGATTAGCATATTGTTCAAATTCAGGGATTCTATGGTGTACATAAGTTGACAGCCTGTTTCTTACTTTTCTGTCACTTATAAAGCTATTTGGGTCATATGGTACCCACCAAAAAATTTTCTTCAATTTAAGTTGTTCCCCTAATATCTTATCAGCATCTTCCCATGCATCCCTAGAATTGATGACATAAGGGCCTAACTGGTTTTTTATTCTCAGCTTGGCCTTCTTCTTTACACTACAAAAGTGGGTCAAATCTGCATTGATAAGCTGTCTGGAATACTCCAGTTCAAATAGTCTCATAGGCACATATTTGGCAGCTTGTAAGGGCACAATTCACAGCCATATATTTTGATTTCAGTGTGATTTTGGTAGAAGTACCAGTCACCTATCTTGTACTCTTTGGAAAGCTGTAAAATTTTCTTTATATCAACAGAGAGCCTGGGAGGAGGAGCTCCTATCAATAGAGTGGTGGTTGGATATACAAACAGGTCAATGAATTCACAATAGGTATAAGGGGATTCATGGACATTGTGGAAGACTGAGGTCCAAAAAATCACAGACCTCCGCTCTCCTTTGGAATCCAATTTCCTGATGGGAAATGAAAAGCTGGCTGGCTGGTAATATAGCTGAAGGTGGTAGATGAATGAAGTGTACTTGAAGACTCCTTCTCTGTCCAGATTTATGAATTGCTCATTGATTTTGTTAGCAATAAAGGTTGCATAGTCATACTTGAGAGCAGGGGGCTGTCCTGGAGTAAATATTGACAACAGAACCAAGGTGGTCTCATCAACAAACTCACTGGTTTTGAATCCCAAGATGAAGGATATCATATCAATTATGAGCTTTCTTATTTCAGTGAACCAAACACATATGGGGTGGGCCTTGGTGTTGGCAATCTGGTCTCATGAACATTTGAGCAATGTGGGTTATTTCTGAATTGGGCAATTTAGAACCTTGCTCAACAAAGAATCCCATGGAAAGAGGAGCCAGAGGCTGAGTGGGATGGAAGTGTATCTCATTGAAAGATTCAACAGTTATGTAAAAAAGGACAGTTTGGTATGGGGTTATGTTTACTTTACTGACAGGGTCATAGTTGACACAGCAGTGGTGAATAATATCTGGGCAAACATTGACTGAAGGAAGGTAATACCTTGGAAGATTAGATTCCCATATTCCATAGATATCAGAGTTGCTGAGATGACTGTTTCTAACACTGCAAAATGCCTTGAGGTGGTTCATGTCACCAAATAAATATTTAATTTGAAAATCTCTGTCAACCAAGGGTAACCAATCCTGGTCCTTATGAGGTGCATCGAGGGGCGCAATATTCAGGGCTACGGGAGCTTCCATGTGTGGTTCTTGTGTTTTCAAGCTAGAAGTCAGGATTTTGTGGAAAAAATGAGCAAGACAGAGGTTGTGGGTGTATTTATATGAGAGCTACAGACTGTGTTCACTAGAATTTGGCCTTTTTGGGTGAAATGTTATAGAGGAAAAACAAAATTATAGGTTCGGGAGGCAAATTGGGTAAATACCTGTTTTTTCAAAGACGAACAGTGCAATTGCAGGTTGGCTGGTGAGTTCCAGAGCAAGAAGCTGAGATTTTGTTGGTCGGGTGGCGGATTGGACGTTCGTGCTATCACCCCAACGTAATTTGCATGAACACAATGCGCAGAGAAAATGGACGAAAATGACATTTTATCGATTATTTAACAAAATTTTGGCTTTAGCGAGGTTTTTTTGTCATTTATTTCATGGTTGACGTGATTCGGATGTGACATCTTGTCATGATGTGGAGGGGTGGTAAGTGGTTTCCCCCGCACCACTTTTGGGGTCAAGCGGTTTCAGGCGGGGAGGCAATGATCATACCAGGAGCGCGATGCATGTCCATGGTACGGGAGCAATACCGCTGGCTCCCCTGCAGTTAAATGGTAGACGATGGGGAGGTCGCGATATGATCGTGGGTCGTTGGATGAACGGGCCCTGATCGGATGGTTGACGCTTGGCGGAGATGGCGGGGGACTAATATGCGGGCCTGACACAATAAACAATGTTTTTAAATGTATCGGGGCATATTTGGTTGGTAAGCGAAGTTTGGTTATAATTAATCCGGGTGGTTAATTATCCCATGATTTTGCGTGCAGATGTTTTTAATAAATTCCAGATGAACCATTAAACCCTCTTTTTTACAATGACTTATGGTTATAGCTAACTGGGGGGGCAAGAATATTAATATTTTTGGGGTTTTCAACATATATCTATATAATACGGGATGGGAAAAAAACACAGGGAGTTATACAATAATGCTAATAGTTAATATGAACCCTTTTGAAAATGAATCCGCTAAGCATAATGTTATAAAACTCAGGCAAAAGGAGAAAAGGAATTTTACACAAGAAATGTGGCTATTGTTCCTAAGTAACTGGAGCTCCACTTAGGCATTTGATGAAAAATGGGATGAGTGATTTTAAGGATATTAAGCAGATCTCAATACCTTTAGGGGGGAGTTAGTGAATAATTTGGGGAAAAACATGAAGAGAAATTAGTTATGAAATCTGCTTCACTTTAGCTGTATCAAAGTATCTGCTTTGCACTTGTGATGGGATTGATAGTTAACATATTTACACAATACATCACAAGTCACATTCTGCAACACCATTCTGCCTACCCAGCCTACTTTGCCTAACATTTTTCTCCTTCTGTCTTTGGGTGCATTTGAACTGGCAAACCCTCATTATCTTCTTTTTCTTTTCATTGCAATCCTATCTAGATCTACCCTTATAACATCCAAGGGCTCTTGTTTAACAGTTGAGCTCCTTTGATTCTCTACCTATCTAGTTATCTGCCAAGTTTGAACAGTTTGGACAAATGTTATTTTCTATCTCTAAAACAAGTAAATTGAAACCATGAACTAGCCAAGATTGAGTTGTTTGGCCATTCATCAATGGTGGCACAAGTCAACAAGCTGCACACCATCAAATCATTGCAAAAATAGAATAGTAGCGGCATTTTGGACTTGCCCACTTTCCTCGTCTTTTGTTTGGGGTTCATTTCTTTCTCTTTTTTGACCATTTCATTATTTTTTCCCTTTGATTTTTCTTTTAGGGCAATACCCCCTTTACATTTTTTAAATTTTTTATTTTTTGACAATATGGAAAACATTTGCAACTAGCCAAAAGGTATGAACATATTAGAGCTCATCAATTTCAATCATGAAATATGACACCTATTTGTATAGGAACCTAACAGTGGCTCCACTTGGTTATGGATTTCCCTGGTGGAAAGTCAAGAACAACAGGTCAGATAGCATTTTCCATAACTTTGACTGTGATCTGAAATTTCTTTCTGTTGGTTGCTTTATTTACATGTATGATAGTTATTGTTGTGAAGCTTAGGGCCTTCTCTTCGAGCTTCAACTTCAGCAATTTTTTGTCGAATCCAAACTGAAATATTACAAAAGACACAGTATGTACATCATAAGGAAAGAATGATTCAAACAGTTGGATGAAAATAGTGTTTCAGCATCCGACCATTAACTGGCCCTTCTTCTGTCTCAGTGCCATCCAGGTTCTTCAAAAAGTAAGTATTGTTTCCTTGTGAGGCCTGGATAATAAAAGATCCCTTCCATAAGAAGTCAAACTTCCCACGTTTTCCTTTGTCCTCTCTCCTGGAATCCCATTTTAAAACCTTGTCTCCAATGAGAAAATCTTCTGCCTTGGTCCTCTTATCAAACATCTTCTTGAGTTTTTCTTATAGCACCCGAGATCTCTGATATACCTCCTCCCTAGTCTGCTGCAAATGGATAGTCTGATTTATTCTTCTCTGAATGCCATTAGGTTCTTCCTGAGCTTCTTGCAGCAATTTCATTATAGGGACTCCCAAAGATGAAGGAAATACAGCCTCCATGCCATAAACCAATTCATAGGGGCTTGTTCCAATGGATCTCTTTGTAGTTAATCTGTCTGCCCATAGAGCATTTGTGAGTTTCTTGTGCCAATGTTTCTTGTTTTCTTCCAACATTTTCTTAATAATATTGATCATTCTTTTATTGGAAGACTCAGCTAGACCATTACCTTGAGGGTAATAGGTCGTGGAATGGCCTAAAGTGATATGGTATTTATGACAGAAAATTATCATTTTCTTGGATTTGAAAGCAGCAGCATTGTCAGTTATGATCTTTTCAGGACAGCTAAATCGAGACAGTATATTGGTTTCTAGGAATGCTATAATCACTATATCATTGGCTTATCTGGTAGGAATGGCTTCTATCCACTTGGTGAAATAATCTGTGGTAGTGAGGATCCATTTATGCTGGCTACAAGATGGAGGATGGATCTCTCCAATGAAATCTAAACCCCATTGTTGGAAAGGCTTTTTTGTGGAAATTGGTTTAAGGGGTAAAGGCAAAAGCTTCCTCTTGCCTTCAAAAATTTGACATTTATGGCAAGAAGTGACAAATTTCTTCATATCAACAAACAGGGTGGGCCAATAAAATCCAGCCCTTAGGATTTTATCTGCAGTTGAATTCAATAAATATGTCCACCACAATCCCTTGCATGAAATTCTTTGAGTACTTTGTCAGCTTCATCTTTTATTAAACAATTCAATAGAATACCTTCATGATTTTTCCAAAATAAGGCATTATCTAAAATACAAAACTTTGAATCCTTCATTTTCAAAACCCTTTTCTTTGTTCTGGATAACCCTGGAGGAGCTTGTAGGTTTAACAATACATGAGTTATATCAACATACCAAGGTGATTCTAAGAAGGCCTGATTTATCTGCGGAGTCACCATCTCCTGTTTATTATCCAGTTCATTGATATCAAGGGCTTGAAAGTTTGTTTCAGTCATGAGTTTAGCTACCCCTATCCTTTTATGAGCTTTGTAGGTTTTATTTTAATGTCATACTCCAATATGTTAGCTATCCATTTACCTCATTTGCCTTCAATTCCCTCTTGAGTTAGGATGTCTTTTACAATAGCACTTGGTACATAAGCTATTACATGGGAGTATAGTATATAAAATCTGAAGTTTTTAATAGCTTTGACAAGTGCATAGGCCTATTTTTCCATGATTTGGTATTTTAGAGGTGCAACTCTAAGTGCTTTACTGAAAAAGGTTATAGGCTTTTCACATCCTTGTTCATGTTTTTGTAGTAAAACAACAACAATGGTGTGTTCTGATGCAAATGAGAATATCATGAAGTCTCTATAAAACTTTGGACTTGTAAGGATTGGTGTTTTAGAGCCATTTTAATTTCTTAAAATGCTTGTTTGGCTTCTACTGTCCATTTAACCTTGGAATCCTTTTTTAACATGTTGTTCAAAAGTCTGATTAATTCGGCCATATTAGGTATGAATCTTCTCAAAAAATTGATCTTTCCAAGGAAAGCTTGGATTTCTTTGATATTTCTGGGGTGAGGTACTTGCAGAATGGCTTGTATTCTATCAAGATCAATTCTGATGCCATATTTGGAGATGATATGACCCAACAGCTTGCCTTCCTCTAGTCCAAACAATGACTTCTTAGGATTTAAGGAGATACCATATTTTCTGCATTTTAAAAACACTTGTCTCAAATGATCTAGATGTCGTTGATCTGATTTAGAAAACACATTAATTTCATCTAGATAAATAACCATGAAATCATGTATTTCTTTGGCAAAAGCTATATCCATTGTTCGTTGAAATGTTTCCCCAGCATTTTTAAGTCTGAATGGCATCTTAACGTATTTGAAGGTTCCCCATGGTGTTGTAAAACCAGTTTTATCTTGGTCATCAGGATGGACTAGAATTTGGTCAAAACCTGAAATTCCATCTCAGAATGAAATCCTAGAGGCACCTACTACCCTTTGTAAAATGTGATCCATCTTGGGCAAGGGGTAATTTTCTTTCAAAAAAACCTTATTCACATTCCTTAAATCAACACACAACCTAATTTCCCTTGTTTTCTTTCTAGTGGGTACTAAATTAGACACCCATTCTCAAAACCTGATAGGAGCAATTATTCCTGCTTCATACATTCGTTTGATTTCTTTTTCAATTAAGGGGAGTAAGACAGGGTTAATTCTCCTGAGTTTCTTCTTGAATGGTTTCTGATCTTCTTTGAGGGGTATTGTATGTTGAATTACAGAGGTGTCATAAGATTTGAGATCTTCATAGCTCCAGGCAAAAACATCCTGGAATTCTTTGAACAATTCAACATATTTAAGCTTTTGATCAGGGGGCAAAGTTTTGGACAATTTTATCATTCTTGGATTTTCCTCAGTTCCTATGTTACAATCTTAAATGTCTACTTTTAGAGGCTGCATTTTGGGTTTCCTTGGGATATCATTAGAATCAAAGAAATCTTCCAAGGGAGTCAATCCTTTAGGCAAATGATTATCTTTTAAATCAATGACTTAAGATTCTTCTTCAATGATCTCATCAATCTCTATTTCTTTCAGATCTTGCATTTCTTTACTGGTAAATTTTGTTGGATGAAGCATTTGATTTGCATTTTCCGCTGAAATGTCTATTTTTACTTTATTTGTTTGATCAAATTCACTGAGAGTGTCAAGGTCTACATGTGCACTAGAAAATTCTTCCTCTAGAGTTAAAAAGTTGTTGATCTGAATATCGTTATGAAACACTTGCCAGTTTTTTACATTGTCAGGTATGGCTAGCCTGTGTCCAATCTCAGCTGTGAACTGATGATTAGGTTCAAACAATAATTTACAGGTGCTGGTAAATGTTGCTAAGTTGTGAGCATGCAAATTATATTTCCTTGGAATTTTTGTTAACTGTGTTTCAAGAAATGTATTGAGGAGTTCACTTGTTGTTCCTCTATAAGCTCTCAGTCTGGGATCAATTGTGAAGAATTTTCCTTTTATCTGTTGAATGACTAAATCAGAGTCTCCCAAAACCGATACCTTGAGTGCCCCTAAATTTTTTACTAATTTGAGTCCTAGCATTAGGGCTTCATATTCAGCAATAATATTGGTGCATTTAAAATTTAACCTATAAGCATGACCTTCAGCATGATCATTTTCTAGGTTGTGCACCCAAATCCCAGCTCCTGCTCCTAAGTTGTTAACTGAACCATAAAATTCTAAGTACCAAAGGGTTTCATGTTTGTAGTCAGTTTTAGGAGTATGAGTAATATGCTTTATGGGAAAATATTTTTTTTTTAGTTTCAGCGGATTCCTCCTGATCGTCTGTTGTGTCACTGTGATCAGAGATTTCTTGAATGTGAATATTAGAGGTTTGGCTTGATATTTCTTCTTGTTTGAGTGTTAGAACTTTGACATCTGTTGGGGGATCAATTTCAGCATTATAAAGAATGAAGGAGTCCATATCAGAATGCACTGCGTAGATGGGGAAATTTTGGGGTTTCTCTTGACTACTCACCACATATTTCATTAAAGTTTCTCGGTATAATTTCTTTGGTTTCCCAAATACTGAAATAGTTGCATCAGACATGCCCAAATGTAATGATCCTTGCAGTTTTGCTCCCTAAGACCTAGATAGCAGGATGCCATATTTGGGTGGAATATCAAGCACCACTATGTCTATTAAAATGGTTTTGGCAGGGTATTGTATCAATGACACGCATAAATCCTTGATTAATCCTAGACATCTGACCTGGCTGGAGTCAAAAGAGAATAAGTCTTTATATGGTCTGGTAATATCTAGGTTTAACTTCTGCATCACAGATTTAGGCATTAAGTTATGAGAGGCACTAGAATCAAACATGGCGTTATGAAGAGTTTTATTATGTATTTTCATACTTACATAAAAAGGAGGAACACCTCCATCTATTTATTTTCCATTTACCTCAAGTCCAAAAATTAATTCTGGTTGATCATCAAAAATATTTACTGAATCTTAATTCATAGGAATTTGGAGTGATCTGCTGATTTGATCTCTATAGACATCATGTTTAGCCAATTCTGATAATGGAATGGCTACTTTTAATATGCTTATTTCCGTCTCTAGATTGAAAGGCTTTTCAGTTTGAGCTTTTGCATTTTGGATAGTGGGATTGTCTTTTACTGTTGCACTTTCTGCGTTTTTGTCCTTTTCCATAGTGGTATCATGAAACGAAGTTGCTTTTAAATCAATTTCAGGAGATTCTTTTACATTTCCTTTGAGAGGGATAGCAGTAGAAGATTGTCTATTAAAGGGTTGATTATCTGATACATCTTCAACTATTGGTTTACTTGGGTTAGGGTCTATTCCAGGAAGGACTTCTATGAGGGGTTTATTGATTTTAGCTTTGTTAGGCTGCTTGGTATCCTTTTGTTTGTTGATTTCAGGGACATCTATTCTTCTACTTCTCAGATTGTATTGCTTGTGGACTTTGTTATCACTCAAGTTGTTCCCTTTGACTCCCAAGGGAATACGGTCGAGGTAACCACAAACCATCAGGTCCTAGCCTACCAAAAGTCAGAGAAGGTTCTCTCTTCAGGATTTAACTTTGTCTAATGGGTGATTTTAGGCTAGATATGATGCACATGGGTTTTGATTTGGTTTAGTGGGATGGTTGATCTTAATCAAACAGAATTGACATGCAAAGTGTAAGAAGTTCAAACCATTGGGCATGGAGTCATGACTGTGAACTGAAGGGTGTGTTTTCTTTGATAGAAGAAGGGAATATGGAGCAGGATAGCTACACATGGTGCAATTATTTATGCTGGAACAAGAATGAAATGGAGGTTAGGGAATGAGAGGCAATTAAGGATCTCTCATCCAGCCAAAGAGGGAAAGTGGATGAATA
Source organism: Pinus taeda (assembly GCA_000404065.3). Taxonomy (NCBI): domain Eukaryota; kingdom Viridiplantae; phylum Streptophyta; class Pinopsida; order Pinales; family Pinaceae; genus Pinus; species Pinus taeda. Next base: position 80,663 of record APFE031753905.1, read on the forward strand.
ATATCTAGGAGCAATGAAGAATTCCCAGACAGTATTCATATGTGAAGGGAAAAGCTTAAACATGCGCAATTAAGAATGCATATTCATCACTGATTTAGAGGAAAACATGGAAAGTTACAAGAATTGAGCACAAAGGGCATGAAAACCAATTCTGGTTATTCTTTTTTCCTACAACTTAGATTATGATATGTATTTGGTACAGCTATGTATAAACTGATAAACGAAGGGAGGGAAAACTTATTGAACCATGAGCAAGCACGAGAATTCCATACCAATTTCTTCAGCCATTAAAAGCACAACCAGCCAGTTCAGATGCAAGCATTCCAACAATATTTGATTACAGAAGTTCTTAATAATTACAGTGAGCTCTCAAAATGAGAAATCAACCGAACAACCCATCAACCCTTATTACATTGTTCACGACTGTATTTATAGGCAAAATATCTACAACAAAGATCTGCTAGAAGATCTTTTTTTTTTTAGGAAATAAATGAAGTTAACCTAACTCGTCTTATAAGTAATGAAAATATTTATCTAATGCTGCACTGGGGGCAGCTGTTTCAAAAATGAGGCTATCTGTCTTTTGCTGTTATGCGCTGGCCATTCATCATAACTACGCGTTGGTCTCTGTTTCGCTGCTCTTGAGTGGCTTTACTATGCATTAATTGTGGTCTGAGAGCCTTAAATGGCTTCACCGCTTTCTTATGGTCGATCTGATACTCTTTGCCGCTTCACTGATACTCTTTGATTAAATCTGGAATTCTTATTTTCTATGATGTGGTAAAAACTGTTAAATCGCCCCTTTTCTGCCCTTTCGAAGCAAAAATAATCGCTGAGAATAAAGATTCCCCATTTTGGCCTATTTCCCGTAGCGATGCGCAATTAGCGCTAAGAGCTAATCACGCATCGAAAACTACCACAGAATTTGATTCCGGGCCTCCGAAGCATCGATTTCACACTTGCACGCTTTTCTTTCGGCGGATGACGTTAGCGGTATGGCGGGTGATGTCAGAAGTGGGACCCAGTACGGATGATGACATCAGCAAGGTGACGTGGCAGGGTGACGCAGCAGGGTGAAACACAGTGGCAGGTGAGGTGGCGGCATTGTCATGCGGTGAAGTGGCAGTAGGGGAGGGCAGTAAGCGGTTTGTGTCAGACCACTTTCGGTATGGGAGCGGTATGTGTCAGGGGCGGCCCGATGCAATAAAAAGTCGACAACTGTCCCGTTGTATGACGGTGAAACCGTCGACCATCGGGCACTATTGTGCCATCATGAAAGGGCGCCCGATATGCATGAGGGCCGTCGGATCTGGGAGAGACGATCCGACGGTGGACGGGAGGGCAAGATGAGCGGGTCTTAAATAAAAAGCGTGCGCGATAAATGTTGATTATTCGCGACGGTGGGTGGGTTTTTGACTTTAGGTTTTATGGGCTAAACGCGCACTCGGGGTCATGGTTATTCATTGATCAAATATCAATGAAATCCATATGTTATGCATGCGCGGGGTGTGGTATGGTTATTTATTTAACCAGAGGTTTAAACCAACCCCAAGGGAAACGAATGTGGAAGGGCTAATACCAAGGCCCCAAATAGACCTAGTATTTCCCAGACTTTTATTTATTCGGCTATAGTTTCCCTGGGGTGGGATATTTAATATTTTTTGGGGTTTTTATATAGTTTTCACATAGTAGGGGATAGGGGAATGACTTGGGGAGCTAAAAATAATAAAGTTAGGAGTTAGTATGACTTGGTGGAGTGGAAATGTAAGGGAAATGATGGATTGTGTAAAGATTATTTTTACACAAGAAATGTGGCTTCTTTTCATTGAGGAAAGTCAAAACTTGACTTGATGTTTCGCACAAATGAACCGAAAGCAGGACTTGTTGGGCAGATCCCAAGGTCCTTGAGGGGATTTTAGTAAATGATTTCTGAGGGGATGAAGGGGGAGTTAGTCATGTTTCCACTGTTGTACCATCAAGTCACTACCCGGTGCCAATGCCATAAATGATATGAGTCCTTCTTGACAAGACCACAAGTGATTACCAATCTGCTCCTGCAACCTCAAACTACCAACCCAGCCTAATATACCTAACATTTTTTTCTTCTTTTCGTTTGGGTGCACTTGAACTTGCAAACCCAACTTTACAACTTTTCTTTTCTACTGTCCTCTTATCGATATCTATACTTATTTTGTCCAGGGGCTCAGATTAAGCTGTTGAGCACCCTTGCTTCTCTACCTATCTAAGAATCTGCCCAAATTAAGATGTTTGGACAGAAAATGATTCTCTATATTCTACAACAGGCAATTGAAACCTAGGGAGACCAAGATTAAGCTGTTTGGACCTCCCTTTAACTGAAAATTATTCAAAAATGGAATAACTCCTCAAAATTGGAATACAGCAGAGGCACTTAGGCTGGCAGACTCTCATGGACACTTCTTTGGCCTGAGTATTAAATATGGAACATTGCAGCCTACAGAGAATGACATATTTAGCATGTGAACAGGTCAATCATGAAATATGAATACCTGCTATGAGCAGGAGGCTAACATTGGCTCCACTTGGGGTTGGCCTTTCCTTGTGAAAGGCCAAGAACAACAAGTCAAAGTGCCTTGACCTTCACTTGTTACTGTACTCTGAAAGCTTTCCTTTGATGGTTGCTTTATTTATGAACATGAAAACAGACCTTGAAGAGCTTATGGCCTTCACTTCGGGCTTCAACTGCAGCAAACTTGCTGTCCAAACATAAAACTAAAATCCTACCTACCTACTCTAACCAACATTTACTTTACTGTTAGGTGAAATGAAATAACCAGTGCAACCATTTAAGCATTATAAACATGAACGAGCTTTGCTACTTGTGCTTGCTGGTGAAAGAAACTAAGATCTTGAAATCTGATATGGCTTTGTTAATCTTTGAGAAGACCAAGAAACTGCTGACCTCCTTTGCCGAAACAAGAAACTATACAAAAGGGTCCTGCAGCATATATACATTATTGCCAGACTGAATTAAAGAACTGTACAAAAGTTTGGGATCACTATCATGCCTTGGAATAGAGATATCATCCACCTTTTGATATTGGGGCACACGGCCTATTAGTGGAGAGGAGCACCTCTTTGCTTCATCATACCCCTTGTTAGCACGTGAATCATATAAAACTTGAACTGATATTTGCAATTTGTTACAAGCAGGCTCATCTAGCCCTTGACTGATCTGTGCAGGCTGCTTCTCTTCTTCTTTGAAAACCTCATATGGCTAAACACCAAGAGGCAGCGGATCCACTTGGATCACTTGGTCATGAACTGCCGCTCTCGAATTTTCCTCAATCTCATATTCAATGGCTCCTTGAGGATGCAAAACTAGAGGCAATGTATTTTGAACACTGGTTTGGGCTTGCTCCAAATGATCAATATCAAAACTTGCTAATATTTGCTTATTAACTGTATGATAGTTCTCCTTAATAAACTGAAAAGATTTGAAACAAAATGGTAAAGTTCCTTTGCTGAATTGAAAATTTTCTACATTTTCCTCCTTTACTACATAGTTGATATGGGCATGGTGATCATCGCATTCAAGCTGCTGAGCCTGAACTTTGCTTTCTGCCAAAATAGGCTCTGATTCCTCTGCAAGGTTGATTTGGTCATTAGGCTCATCATCATCATCATACTCATCGTACTTTGGCAAGCAGTTGAAAGAAGAGAAGATGTTATGTTCATATAGTATATCAGGAGATTGCTCCATCATGTATGGCTGTACGAATATATTATCATCTATTTTGTGGTAGGTTTTTTCATGAATGTCATTACTTTCCTCTTGCAAAACAGATGTGTTCAGATGCTCTAAACATTCCACTTTCATTGTGATCATTTCCTCTGACCTTTGCAAACAACCATGAAGTCTTTCTTCTTGCTCTGCTTTGCAGTTTACCTCCCTGATTTTCAGATTTGCCTCTATGTCCACTGCCATGTCCTGCATTTGTTTCATAGTGGGGGGGCTCCTTTCTCTTAAACGGAATTCTATTTCTGGGTCAAAAGCTCTTGGATAATGCACTAGAGCTAAATCAGGGGGGGTCTAATATTCAAAGGCAGAGAATGATAAACTTGATTGAATCGATCATGAAATTGTTGAACAGATTCACTTGGATTTCTTTTTAACTGATTATATTCCTTCAAATGAGCAAGAGGAAATTAAGTTTGATCATCCATCTATCAAGGAAGAGCTTGGAAAACTGCTGAAGATTAGAGATGCTAGCCTCAGGCAATGCTTTAAACCAAGTCCTAACTTCGCTTTGCAAAGAAAGACAAACAACCTAATACTAACATCCTCATCCTCTACTTCAAATATATTAAGATAATCTTCAAAGGCTTGGATATGCTTTTGGGCAGTAATACCATTCTCTCCATCAAATCTTGGGAGATAGTTAGGATGATTTTTGGGCAGAGGATTAAGCACAGGAGGCAAAACAAGAGGCTTATATCTGTCAGGAATTTTACGAGGCACGGGAGTATGTACAGGGATTGGCTGAATGGGCTCAACATGAACAAGGATAGCATGATTGGCTTTGACATATGTTTCCTCCTTAGCTATATGATGATTCTCAGTAGCTTTTAAAGGTTGCTGTTGTAATGTGCAAGGAGGCCTTTCAACAATATTTTCAAAAGGCAAGTCATGAAAATCTAATTTAAAATCATTTTTAAAATACAATATACAACACAAAATTTTATGGAAGAGAAAGAGCATGACCTGTTGGATAGTAATCCAGGTCAACAGCTTGATCTGCTCATATATTTCTCTTGGGTTCATTTCTCCAATGGAGTCTTTATTATGAGGTTTATGTGGAGTTTCCAGGTGGATAAGTAAATCAACTTTGAAGGGCTTGATCTCTGTCCACCACACAGATCAGAACTTAATATGCAATAAGAAGCAAAGTTTTGTTTGATTTTCGAGATTTTTTGTGATTTTTTGTGATTTTTCAAAATAATTTTAGGAATTATTGGAAAGGCACACTAATAAAAAATGGGGATTTACAGTAATGAACAGATAATTGTTCCCCAGCGGAGTCGCCATTATGTTATCACTCAGGTTGTTCCCTTTGACTCCCAAGGGAATACGACCGAGGTAACCACAAACCAATATTTGGACTGCAGGTCCTGGCCTACCAACAGTCAGAGAGGGCTCTCTCTTCAGGATTTAACTTTGTTTGAGGGTGATTTTAGGCTAGATATGATGCACATGGGTTTTGATTTGGTTTAGTGGGATGGTTGATCTTAATCAAACATAATTGACATGCAAAGTGTAAGAAGTTCAAACCATTGGGCATGGAGTCATGACTGTGAACTGAAGGGTGTGTTTTCTTTGATAGAAGAAGGGAATATGGAGAAGGATAGCTACACATGGTGCAATGATTTATGCTGGAACAAGAATGAAATGGAGGTTAGGGAATGAGAGGCAATTAAGGATCTCTCATCCAGCCAAAGAGGGAAAGTGGATGAATAATATCTAGGAGCAATGAAGAATTCCCAGACAGTATTCATACGTGAAGGGAAAAGCTTAAACATGCGCAATTAAGAATGCATATTCATCACTGATTTAGAGGAAAACATGGAAAGTTACAAGAATTGAGCACAGAGGGAATGAAAACCAATTCTGGTCTATTCTTTTTTCCTGCAACTTAGATTATGATATGTATTTGGTACAGCTATGTATAAACTGATAAACGAAGGGAGGGAAAACTTATTGAACCATGAGCAAGCACGAGAATTCCATACCAATTTCTTCAGCCATTAAAAGCACAACCAGCCAGTTCAGATGCAAGCATTCCAGCAATATTTGATTACAGAAGTTCTTAATATTTACAGTGAAGCTCTCAAAATGAGAGATCAATCGAACAACCCACCAACCCTTATTACATTGTTCAGGGCTGTATTTATAGACAAAATATCTACAACAAAGATCTGCTAGAAGATCTTTTTTTTTTTTAGGAAATAAATGCAGTTAATCTAACTTGTCTTATAAGTAATAAAAATATATATCTAATGTTGTGTTGGGGGAAGCTGTTTCAAAAATGAGGCTATCTGCCTTTTGCTGTTATGCGCTGGCCATTCATCATAACTGCGCATTGGTCTCCGTTCCGCTGCTCTTGAGTGGCTTTACTATGCATTAACTGTGGTCTGAGAGCCTTAAATGGCTTCACCGCTTTCTTATGGTCGATTTGATACTCTTTGTCGCTTCACTAATACTCTTTTACTGAATCTGGGCTTCTTGTTTTCTCTGAAGTGGTAAAAACTATTAAATTGCCCCTTTTCTGCCCTTTCGAGGAAAAAATAATCACTGAGAATAAAGATTCCCCATTTTGGCCTATTTCCCATAACGATCGCGCATCGAAAACTGCCTCGGAATTTGATTTCGGGCCTCCGAAGCATCGATTTCACACTTGCGCGCGGCGCGCTTTTCTTTCGTCGGATGACGTCACCGGTATGGCGGGTGATGTCAGCAGTACGGCGGGTGATGTCACCGGTACAGCGGGTGATGTCAGCATGACGTCAGCAGTGGGACCCAGTATGGATGATGACGTCAGCAGGGTGATGTGGCAAGGTGACATGGCAGGGTGACGCAGCAGGGTGCAGCACAGTGGCAGGTGAGGTGGCGGCATTGTTATGCAGTGAAGTGGCAGCAGGGGAGGGCAGTAAGCAGTTTGCATCAGATCGCTTTCAGTACGGGAGCAGTATGTGTCAGGGGCGGCCTGATGCAATGAAAAGCCAACAACTGTCCCGGTGTACGACGGTGAAACCGTTGACCATCGGGCAATATTGTGCCATCATGAAAGGGCGTCCGATATGCATGAGGGTCATCGGATCTGGGAGAGACGATCTGACGGTGGATGGGAGGACAAGATGAGCGGGTCTTAAATAAAAAGCACGTGCGATAAATGTTGATTATTCGCAGCGATAGGTGGGTTTTAGACTTTAGGTTTTACGGACTAAACGCGCGCTCGGGGTCATGGTTATTCATTGATCAAATATCAATGAAATCCATATGTTATGCATGTGCGGGGTGTGGTATGGTTATTTATTTAACCAGAGGTTTAAACCAACCCCAAGGGAAATGAACGTGGAAGGGATAACACCAAGACCCCAAATAGACCTAGTATTTCCCGGACTTTTATTTATTCGGCTATAGTTGCCCTCGGGTGGGATATTTAATATTTTTTGGGGTTTTTATATAGTTTTCACATAGTAGGGGATAGGGGAATGACTTGGGGAGCTAAAAATAATAAAGTTAGGAGTTAGTATGACTTGGTGGAGTGGAAATGTAAGGGAAATGATGGATTGTGTAAAGATTATTTTTACACAAGAAATGTGGCTTCTTTTCATTGAGGAAAGTCAAAACTTGACTTGATGTTTCACATAAATGAACCGAAAGCAGGACTTGTTGGGCAGATCCCAAGGTCCTTGAGGGGATGTTAGTAAATGATTTCTGAGGGGATGAAGGGGGAGTTAGTCATGTTTCCACTGTTGTACCATCAAGTCACTGCCTGGTGCCAATGCCATAAATGATATGAGTCCTTCTTAACAAGACCACAAGTGATTACCAATCTGCTCCTGCAACCTCAAACTACCAACCCAGCCTAATATACCTAACATTTTTTTCTTCTTTTGGTTTGGGTGCACTTGAACTTGCAAACCCAACTTTACAACTTTTCTTTTCTATTGTCCTCTTATCTATATCTATACTTATTTCGTCCAAGGGCTCAGATTAAGCTGTTGAGCACCCTTGCTTCTCTACCTATCTAAGAATCTGCCCAGATTAAGCTATTTGGATAGACAATGATTCTCTATATTCTACAACAGGAAATTGAAACCTAGGGAGACCAAGATTAAGCTGTTTGGACCTCCCTTTAACTGAAATTTCTTCAAAAATGGAATAACTCCTCAAAATTGGAATACAGCAGAGGCACTTAGGCTGGCAGACTCTCATGGACACTTCTTTGGCCTGAGTATTAAATATGGAACATTGCAGCCTGTAGAGCATGACATATTTAGCATGTGAACATGTCAATCATGAAAGATGAATACCTGCTATGAGCAGGAGGCTAACAAACTTCATAGATAGTTGTATCATATCCCTCTCTGAAATCAAATGACTCACCTGACTGTGTTTGGAATTTTTCAAGAGTGTGAGCTTCTTGGTCTTCTTGGGTTAAGAAGACTTGTTGTTCATTATTGAGGCCCATTAAGTTAATTTGAGTGTCTTCAGGTGTTTGATCTGAGGTTGAGGCCTCAACAAAATTTTCTTGGAATGGAGGCCTAATGTTCTGGTCAGGTCCAGACTTTCCGAGGTTAGGGTTCTAGTTTTTTCTGAAGTTTGGATTTCTTCCAGTGTTGCTTGGTTGGCCATCCCAAGAGGATTTCCTCTCAATTGTTTCCACTCTATCTCCAAGTCTATCCATTCCTTTAATGATAGCATCTAATTTCTATTCAAAATCAGAGGGATCTTCCTTTATAGGTATCCTCCTTTCAGCTCTGGTCCTAGCTCGTTTAAAAATCAGGTTCAGCTCAACACTGACAGCTATACTATGCATCTCTTCTAGGTTTCGGGAGCTCTTTCCCTAAGTTGGTAGGAGATATCAGAATCAAATGCATCAGGGAATTTTATCAAAGCCAAATATGGAGGAGGTCTGAGATTTTGGGGAATAGCATTGTAGACATTGTTGAATCTGGTACAGTAATCCTGGACAGTTTCTTGAGGACCTCTCTTTAAGCCTTCATATTCTGGTAAAATATGGAGAGGATATTTCTTGTTTTCCCATCTGTTCATGAAAGTTTGATAAAGATCTTGTGGATCATTGATACTGTTTGCAGGGAGGGCTCTAAACCAAGTTCTAACATGTCCAGTCAAACTTTGAACAAAAATTCTCATTCTAATATCATCATCATCAACTTCATTTATTTCAAAATAATCGGTCATTTATTTAGTATGTTGTTGACTGTGTAAGTGTATGTGCCATCAAAAGGAGTGATTTTTCTTTGATAGTCCTGGGGCATAGCCCCTGGATTGGCAGGTAGGTTCAAATGAGCATATCTTTTTGCCATGTTAATAGGAATATGTGTGACAATTGGTGCAGCAGGGACAACAGCAGGGATATGGATAGAGGATGGAAGAGTGGAAGGGGTGACTTGATGTTGGGAAGTGTGAGATGTTGATGGATAACTTGTAGAAGGGGAAGTAATCACACGAGGACTTGGTGTTTGTTCAAAGGTAAGCTCAGGTTGGACAGAGCTCTGCAAGTGTTGGTCAAGATGTGGAGTAACAACTCCGAGCTGCAAATTTTGAAGGTATATTGGATCTTGAACTATGTGAGTTAAACCAGATTCGAAAAATGTCTCAAATGAGGGGCTTTCAAAATAGTTAGCAAAAGGTTGGTCCTCAAGTTTGATAGACTTCACAAGACAGGATTTTGATCTTGTTAAAGGCCGAGAGACAGCAGAATTTTCTAGGCTCTCTTGTCTTCTAAGGATTTTAGGAATCAGATTGGGATTTTCAAACACCATTGGTGGGTTTGGATCAGGATCTGATCTGGTGTAGCGAATCCTTTCTGAAGCCAGGCTTCTAAGTGAATGTTTTGGTTTCTGTAAATGGGTATGAAAATACAACTTCTAAGAGTTTGTTCAAGAGACTTTGGATATGAGAATTGAGAACTTTCTTAAAGACTTATAAATAAAGAAGTGATCGAGTATTTGAAACCAACTGTCCAATTTATGAGCTAGACTAGAGATAGACTGAAGTAACATTTATTTACTTCTGCCATTGCAAAGCAACAACATTTCAAAAGCTTCCTGGCTAATTTCAAGCTCTGTCTGTAACTTATAAAGTAGATAGTGGTAACAAACAATTTATTCAGATCCCCAGTGGAGTCTTCAATGATGTTATCACTCAGGTTGTTCCCTAAAGTTGTAAGAAAGGGAATATGGCCGAGGTAACCACAGATCAATCTTTTAGACACAGATTCTAGCCAATCTGCATCCAGAGAGGGCTCTCTCTTTATGATTTAAATTTTTTTTTAAAGGTGTTAGGCTAGTTGTGATGTTCAGGGGTTTGTTTGAATTTTTGGGTGGTGAGATTCAATAGAACATAGGTGCAAATCTGAGAATTTTAGTCCATTGGGCAAATGGAGTCAATGAGGAGGGTTTTTTGGATTTGGTTTCTTAACAGAGGATGGTTTCACAGATCAAGGTAGTCAAATAAGGAGCAAACAAAGATCTGAATTGGATGGAATGAACCTAAAATGGTTGAAGGGAAGTTAAGAATCCTTCAACATATTCAGAGAAGGGAAGTGGATAATTACTACTAAGGAGTAGCTAAGAATTCCCTAGCAAATAATCAATATGATAGAATTAGGAAACAGGAGCAATTAAGGGTTACACTGTTTATGCTAATCCTGAAGAAAACACAAAGAATGATAATGAATGAAACACAGAGTGTATTTAAGAAAATTTTGAATTAATCTTTATCGTTACCATTTAGATTATGAAACACAGATGATATAATAAAACATAGAAAAATAACAAAACAGAAGATAGAGGGACTTATTGGTCCACTGGTTGATTCAAGAATTCTGTGACAAGTCCATCTGCTTCAATTCCATATCGAGAGAGTCCAGCAACATATAATTCCAAAAGCTTTTGTATTCCAAAACTTCAGTATTACAGGAAAGTCTAAGAATGGTTTACCAACCCCAAATACTTCATTCAGGGGGGTATTTATACAAAATATCTCACAAAATATCTCAGAAAATATCTTATAGAGATAATATCTAGTGATGATTCATCATTTTTACAAAGGATAGAGACACGTAGTCTCGAAAACAGAGAATAAATAAATGATACTATGCTGGCAGCTTCGTCTTTGTCAGATGTGCTGGAGGTAGGCTATGTAAGTTGGCTTACACCTGTCTTTCACTGATAGTCTGTGATGTTTGCTTCCTTTCGGTCTGATGTCTTCAATACGCCTTGATCCATCTGACCTTTATTCTTTTATGTTCTCCGCATTGTGGTAGATGATCCAAAATCTTACTTTACCAAAGATACCAAAGATACCTTCATAAGATTCCTAACATATCTTGCCACCACTCTGGTTCTGGTAGTTTATGTCTCTGCAGCTTTCTTAAAGCCTCATCAATCTCTATGTACTTGAAGAAATTAGGTGGGATGTTGAACATATGTTTCACCTCATGCTCAATGTAAAATAAATTCTCCAATTTTTCATAAAGGGTTTGGCCAGATGGGAGTTCCCTCTCTGCTGAAGTACTTGATGATGCATTGACTTGATCAGCAACATATTTATTCAACTTGTGCATGTACTCTACATGTCTCATTAGGCGTTCATTACTTCCCAACGGAATTGGCAAACCCTTTTCATGCAAAACGGAAAATATTTCTGTAAAAGAATCAATCTCCACCTGCATTTCCTGGCATCGCCTTTCCAAATTTTGCATCAGAGTTCTCATGGTTAGAACTTTCTTGATGTGTAGAATGGTGCCTGTCCTATCTTTGATTTGCAGTGCCTCCAGTTCTTCACTGGTCTTGGTGTTCAAAAAATGTATTAGCCTGTTAGCTTGTTCAGGCATCTACCCCAATAAAGTTCTGGTCTTTTGAATCTCCACTTGGGCCACTGCTATCACGTCAATCTGCTCATAAATAACTTGAATATATCTCCACATAGTACTAAGGGACTGATTGATGCTAGCCCACAAAATACCCTTGATTTCTCCTAGAGGTTTATCTAAAGAGAGATCCTTTTCCAATGCTCTGACCTTGTTCTCTAATGCTTTAACCTCTCTTTTTCTTTCTGCCACAGTCATCTTGGATTTGTCATAACTTATTTCTAATTATGCCAATTACTCTTTGGCCTCTTTCAATTCTGATACTTGGAGTTTTAATTCCTCCATGGCTTTTATTAATTCCTCTGTGGTCATGGTAGTGCTGCTACTTGGTGATGTTGTCATTGCTGCTGTTGATGTCCCTGTAGTTATTTGTGTTGTAGCTGCTGGAATAGTGAAAGGCAGTGTTGTTACAACTGTGGAAGGGGCAATTGTGACTGCAGGAATTACTTTAGGTGGTTTGGAGGTTGACTCTCCCTGCTTTTCTTTTAGCGCTGTCTCCAATGCCCGCTCAGAATTAGTTAACGTTTCATTGAGATTCATGAGAAATTCCATCATGTCCTCCTCTGATTTCTGTTGTACCACTTCTGTTGTCTGTGGATGCATGGTGGGAGGCAATTTAAGCTGCTTCCTCAGGGCAGCAATATCTTCCTCTTTCTTCTTCATTAATGCCTTGATGTCGTTGGCATCTTTTGGATCATGCCCCAGCTCAATGATAATTTCCTCCAAAGATTTGATCCTATTTTCCTCGGCTAACGAAGAGGCTTTCTCCAAATCTAGCTGAGCAGAGGTGTTCTCCAAAATGTTTTACAATCTATGAGCTAACATAGCTTTATCAGCTAGTGTGGAGTAGACCATCTCTCCAGTCTGTTTGTGTAGCTCGATCTGGATCATAGGATGAATATCCTTGGCCAAGACCTCCAAATTTGTTCTAAGGTAATCAGCTGCTGATTGTGGTTGCCACACCTTGGGCTTAAAATAACTCATGATCATCTTGCCCTCCTTGATGTCATAGGCAGACATCAACCTTTGTTGGTTTGTGGGGGCCATCTTAAGATATTGATTGTAAAGTTGCATCCTCAGTGGGTAATTTCTGGCATTTATCTCCGTGAATGTCCTTTTGATGTCAGAGGCTTGTTTTTTTTGTGGCATAGTGGAAGAAACTTCCACACTATGTTGCCTTTCTAGCTCTTGCCGGTGTGAGCTAGTTGATGTGTCCACTACTGGAGAAGTCTGCTAGCTGACTACCCTTTCACCGCTCAGACTGCTTGTTGTTTCTTCAAAGATTTCCTCTTCAGAGTGAGGATTTAATCTTTGCCTCTTTGCACTTGGTTGCTCTGCAGGTCCACTCATGGGTGTGGGATCTTCCATGTCTCTCTTTTTTCCTTTTTCCTCAATTAGAGGAGTCTGCAATGTAGGAATCTCAGCTGCTTTGGTTTGAACTGGAGGCATTTGCTCTTACTACTCTGTCATTGTTGTTTGCTCTGTGTCTGCCACTTCCTTTCCCTTAGAGATCCCTGTACCTGGTGTTGGCTTCTTGTACAGGCTGTTAAGAAGTTCCAGCAGAGGATGTACCAACTCCTACTTGTTGAGGTAGCTTGAAAGATACGTATCCAAAAGAGTCCAGGTCAAGGGTTTTTTCAAGGTCTTTCATGGCCATATCCATCTTTTCTTGCTCACTAATTTGTTCTACTAATGTGCCCTCTACCCAGTCATCTTGATTAGCATTTTGTTCAAATTTAGGGATTCTATGGTGTACATAAGCTGACAGCCTGTTTCTTACTTTTCTGTCACTTATAAAGCTATTTGGGTCATATGGTACCCACCAAAAACTTTTCTTCAATTTAATTTGTTCCCCTAATATCTTATCAGCATCTTCCCATGCATCCCTAGAATTGATGACATAAGGGCCCAACTGGTTTTTTATTCTCAGCTGGGCCTTCTTCTTTGCACTACAAAAGTGGGTCAAATATACATTGATAAGCTGCTTGAAATACTCCAGTGCAAATAGTCTCATAGGCACATATTTGGGAAGCTTGTAAGGGCACAATTCATAGCCATATATTTTGATTTCAGTGTGATTCTGGTACAAGGACCAGTCACCTATCTTGTACTGTCTGGAAAGCTATAAAATTTTATTTATATCAGTAGAGAGCCTGGGAGGAGGAGCTCCTATCAATAGAGTGGTGGTTGGATATACAAATAGGTTAATGAATTCACAATAGGTATAAGGGGATTCATGGACATTGTGGAAGACTGAGGTCCAAAAGATCACAGACCTCCGCTCTCCTTTGGAATCCAATTTCTTGATGGGAAATGAAAAGTTGTCTGGCTGATAATCTAGAAGAAGGTGGTAGATGAATGAAGTGTACTTGAAGACTCCTTCTCTATCCAGATTTATGAATTGCTCATTGATTTTGTTAGCAATAAAGGTTGCATAGTCATACTTGATAGCAGGGGGTTGTCCTGGAGTAAATATTGACAACAGAGCCAAGGTGGTCTCATCAACAAACTCACTGGTTTTGAATCCCAGGATGAAGGATATCATATCAATTATGAGCTTTCCTATTTCAGTGAACCAGACATGCACATATGGGGCTGGGCCTTGGGGTTGGCAATTTGATCTCATGAACATTTGGGAATGCGGGCTATTTCTGAATTGGGTAATTTAGAACCTTACTCAAGCAAGAATCCCATGGAAAGAGGAGTCAGAGACTGAGTGGGATGGAAGTTTAACATCTCATTGATAGATTCAGCAGTTATGTAAAAAAGGAAAGTTTGGTATGGGGTTATCACTGCTTTACTAACAGGGTCGTAGTTGGCACAACAGTAGTGAATAATATCTGGGCAAACATTGACTGAAGGAAGGTAATACCTTGGAAGATTATATTCCCATATCCCATAGATATCAGAGTTGCTGAGATGACTGTTTCTAACTCTGCAAAATTCCTGGAGGTGGTTCATGTCACCAGATAAATCTTTAATTTGAAAAACTCTTTCATCCAAGGGTAACCAATCCTGGTCCTTATGAGGTGCATTGAGGGGCGCAATATTCAGGGCTACGGGAGCTTCCATGTGTGGTTCTTGTGTTTTCAAACTGGAAGTCAGGATTTTGTGGAAAAAATGAGCAAGACAATGGTTGTGGGTGTATTTATATGAGAGCTACAGACTGTGTTCACTTGAATTTGGCCTTTTTTGGTGAAATGTTATAGAGGAAAAACAAAATTATAGGTTTGGGAGGAAAATTGGTTAAATACCTATTTTTTCAAAGAAGGACAGCGCAATTGTAGGTTGGTTGGCGAGCTCCATAGTAGGAAGCTGATATTTTGTTGGTCGGGTGGCAGACTGGACATTCGTGCTATCACCCCAACGTAATTTGCATGAACATAGTGCGCAGAGAAAATGGACGAAAATGACATTTTGTCGATTATTTAACAAAATTTTGGCTTTGGCGGGACTTTTTGTCATTTATTGCATGGTTTATGTCATTGGGATGTGACGCGGAGGGGTGGTAAGCGGTTTCCCCCACACCACTTTTGGGGTCAAGTGGTTTCAGGCGGGGAGGCAGCGATCATACCGGGAGTGCGATGCGTGTCCACAGTACGGGAGAAATACCGCCAGCTCCCTAGCAGTTAAATGTCGGACGATGGGGGGGTCGTGATATGATCGTGGGCCGTTGGATGAATGGGCCCCGATCAAACGGTTGACGTTCGGCGGAGATGGTGGGGGACTAATGCGTGGGCCCAACACAATAAACAATGTTTTTAAACGTATCGGGGCGGATTTGGTTGGTCAGCGAAGTTTGGTTATAATTAACCCGAGTGGTTAATTATCCCGTGATTTTGTGCGCAAAGGTTTTTAATAAATTCCAGGTGAACCATTAAACCCTCATTTATACAATGAATTATGGTTATAGCTAACCAAGGGGGCGGGAATATTAATATTTTTGGGGCTTTCAACATATATCTATATAATACGGGATGGGAATAAAACACAGGGAGTTATACAATAATGTTAATAGTTAATATGAACCCTTTTGAAAATGAATGCACTAAGCATAATGTTATAAAACTCGGGCAAAAGGAAACAAGGGATTTTACACAAGAAATGTGGCTATTTTTCCTAAGTAACTGGAGCTCCACTTAGGCATTTGATGAAAAATGGGATGAGTGATTTTAAGGATATTAAGCAGATCTCAATACCTTTAGGGGGGAGTTAGTGAATGATTTGGGGAAAAACATGAAGGGAAATTAGTTATGAAATCTGCTTCACTTGAGCTGTATCAAAGTATCTGCTTTGCACTTGTGATGGGACTGATAGTTAACATATTTACACAATACATCACAAGTCACATTCTACAACACCATTCTGCCTACCCAACCTACTTTGCCTAACATTTTTCTCCTTCTGTCTTTGGGTGAATTTGAACAGGAAAACCCTCATTATCTTCTTTTTCTTTTCATTGCAATCCTATCTAGATCTACCCTTATAACATCCAAGGGCTCAGGTTTAACAATTGAGCTCCTTTGATTCTCTACCTATCTAGTTATCTGCCACGTTTGAACAATTTGGACAGATGTTATTTTCTATCTCTAAAACAAGTAAATTGAAACCATGAACTAGCCAAGATTGAGTTGTTTGGCCATTCATCAATGGTGGCACAAGTCAATAAGCTACACACCATCAAATCATTACAAAAATAGAATAGTATCTACCTTTTGGGCTTGCCCACTTTCCTGGTCTTTTGTTTGGGGTTCATTTCTTTCACTTTTTTTACCATTTCATTCTTTTTCCCTTTGATTTTTCTTTTAGGGCAATACCCTCTTTACATTTTTTAAATTTTTGATTTTTTGACAATATGGAAAACCTTTGCAACTAGCCAAATGGTATGAACATATTAGAGCTCATCAATGTCAATCATGAAATATGACACCTATTGGTATAAGAACCTAACAGTACCTATGTTTAGCAGTGGAGGCTATAGAGAATGGTCCACAAACATCTGAGTGAACTCACTCCAGGATTGCTCCAGCTCTATTGTGTCGATCTAGAAAGGAATATTTCGCATACTTACCCAAGGTACAACCTTTGCATGTATTCGTCTACTCCAATTTTCCCTTGGGTAATCTGGTAGAAATCTGCTACATGATCTTCAAGGATCCAAGGTGCTAGTGCCCCAATCTTCTATGCCATAGCTCACCAACATCTTGGCTCTGCACCATCTCAGCTTTGGAACTGAAATTAGCATAGTCATCTACCTCCAGCTTGTAAAGATTCTTAACTGGAATCCCTATTCGCTTTGTTTGTCCAGTGCCGATATGCCTTAGGAATAACTTTCCTTTGCTAAAGACTACATCATAGCCTTTATCTTGTAGCATAGGAATGGACACAAGATTCTTCTTTAGGCCTGGTACATACTTAACATTAGTTAGGGAGAGAGGAGCTCCATGCTCCCTCTGAAACACAACCGTACCTTCACTTGAAACACGGTACTTTCCATCATCGCCCATCTCGATCCACATCTATAGATCCTTCTCCTCCAAGGTACTAAAAATATTCTTGTCACCTGACATGTGGAAGGAAGCTCCACTCTTCAGGTACCAAACACATCCCACCATGGATGAAACCATGCATGTGATAAGAGAGAAATCCAGCTCAAACTTTGAGGCCAGTGCCTCACCATCAGATCCCTTACAGGAACCCTTCTTGGATTTCTTGTGTGGACAATTCGTAGCATAATGGCCCACTTCATGACAATGAAAGCATCGCACTTTTTATTTGTCAAACTTTTTCCCACTGTTGGAAGAACTAGATTTAGAATGGGACGCCTTCCCTTTCCCTTTAATCACCTTACTTACTAAGGCTAGATTTTCCTCATCACCTTTCTTCGATGAGGATCCATCTCTGGTGCTTCTTCTTATCTCCTCCTGCATCAAATCTGACCAAAATCGTTCCCAATCTAGTAGTTTTTCTCTTCCATTAACCGAATCTTGGTAGCTATGCCAGCTCTTAGGAAGATCGAGGAGTGCAAGACTCACCATGTCATCATTGGCTATCGTGATCCCTATGCTTCCAAGCTCATCCCTACAGGTGGTGAGCTTGTTCAGATACGTAGCTATCGTGTTGTCCTTTTCACACTTGATTTTTTGAAGCTTGACTTTCAGTGCTAGCTTCCTCTGATCGTTGCTTTCTGATATAGATCTTTCAATGTTTTCCACATTGAAAACAATGTCTCCTTCCCATGGAGACTTGAGACTATGTGGTCTCAAACTCCCTCAAGAAGGATTCTCCTTGCTCTAGCCACACATTTGTTCCATTCTGCCAGTTCAGTAGCATTAGTCGGCTTGGGGACTTCTTGATCAATGAAGTCCTTTAGATCGTTATCCTCTAATACTACTTCCATGTGATCCTTCCAAGCTATATAATTCGAACTTCCATCAAGAGCATATTCGAGTCTTAAACCGTTGAATGCCATTGGTGAAAATGAGATGTAATAAGAACTCAATTTCTATATTCAGGAACCACAAACTTCAAACTTCTCCCTTCTTGTATATTGTTCTCTCTTTGATCACCTTTGCTCTGATACCATGTAGAAATTCCCACTATAGAGCAATAGATTATGCAATATACTAAAGCAAAATATGAGAAAGATCAATCGAACATATATAACTGGGAAAGAGAAAGCAATCACACATGAATACAGAATAATAATCCTAGGGAAAGCCTCAACCTAAAACCCCAATTTTTGTAATATCATACAAGTGGAAATATGTTCAGATTACAAAAAGAATCAGCTCTCAAGCTATCATGCTCTCTCTGCAATAGAACAATATAACTCACAAACTGAATAGACACAACAAATGTCCTCCTCAAGCCCTCCAAGCCTCTTGTTTCCTTGCATAGTTTTCCTTGGGGTCCAATGATGCCACCTGTGTGAATTGGCCTCATTCACACTCACTAAACTGAACAAATAAATATGCAATCCTCAAGGAAATAATTCCTTCTGCATGCAAGACATATTCTCCAAGGAAGATAACTGATAGTAAATTGTCCCATCACCCGATCTCAACTGGGTCTCTGACTGGACTGACATGCATGAGTTATTTATGAGAGGATATTTAGTTATCTGAAGTGCAGCAGTTACATGCATGCATGCATTAACTAACCAAAATCACAATTTGTTCAGCAAACTATTTGAACTAATCTAATGGGACTTGACTCAGTTAACTGAGCCAACTAATTACAACTCAATATTACAACTCATCCTTATCTCTTTATCTGATGGATAAATTCCTCAATCAATGGAGAAACTGTTGCATGTCGTCACATAGACTTCATGTTTGATTTTCCACAACTAATTAACTCATGGTGAATTAATTAACTATTTTACAAACAACTGCTAAGATCAAATTCGAATTTTACTTCTCTATTTTAGTTCAGGGACTGACTAAAATAGGAAGGTATCCTGAAATGCTATTTATAGCAGTACTAGAACTTCTATATTTAGCATTTCTTGTTGCTATTTTTAACTGGATCTATGTGAAACTCAATGAAGGGAAAAAACAAATTAGAAGGGGAATCCAATTATAGGGCCTGGAAAAAGAGAATAGATCTCATTCTCAAAAAGAACAAAAATTTGGATCTAGTTCAAGGAAAAATCAAGAATCATACAGATGAATCAAGTGATGCAGAGAAACCAAAGTTAAGAGAAAACGAAATCTCGGCTATGAACCTAATAGTGGATGGAGTTAATAATAACCTAATTACATACATATCCAACATAATTTCTATTGAAGAAATGTATGAGGTTCTCTCCAAGTTATTCACAATCAAGAACATTGGTCAAATAGCAAGCCTCAAGAATGAACTAAGAATTGTTAAGATGACAAATGATGATATTGTCTCATCATATTTTATAAGTATATAAAGAATCGGAGATTAACTCCAAGAAATAGATGAATTTATCCTAGAAAAAGGGATCATAATTACTTCCCTTCTACGACTACCAAAATATTGGAGTGCCTTTGCATCAGGACTTAATAGTTAGAAGGATACTGCAACATTTGAACAAATGTGGAATGAACGTAGTCAAGAAGAAGCTAGAATATTGTTAGTAAACAAAAATAAGGAGGATGAAGAAGAAAACACATCAAATGCCTATTTTTCTCATCACAAGAAGAAGGGAACCTTCAAGAAGTTCAAAGGACCACAAGATGGGTCATTACAAAAGTCATTGTCATGAGAATCCATGGAATAAAAACAGATATAGGGATCAAGCAAATGTCATCGTTAATGCTCCTCTAAGAAGAAAAATACCAAAGAAGAATTAGATGTCAAGGACTTATACTACTAAGTCCTCTCTCTCTCACAAAGCCCTCTTAGTCTTTTGCTTTTTGAATTGTTTTACTTTATGCTTTGATTGCTAGAGTTTATAGATCTAACATGTCTTGTTAGAACATTTTTATTATTTTTATGAGTTTTAGATATCCCTCGAGATTGGATTAAGAGAGAGCCTTCACCGTTTTATAGAAAAAAAAAGTATCTTATTCCTTGTCTCCTCTTTTGTGTTTGGTATCTCTCTCATACCAAAATATGTTTGTATTGTAAGCTAATGATATTCTCTTTGTTACACAAAAATATCGTCACCTTGATTATTTGCAGTCGGTGTAGGCCTATCATCACCTATACCAACTTCCTAAGCAAGTCTTAAACCTCAGCTCTTCAAAACAAGCTTGAGAAAAGAGAGAAAGACATCAAAAAAGAATATAACTCTGGTTCCGCACTTTCTCTTAGCTTTTCCTGCGGGCCCGCACCTTTTGTTCAAGATATCTGCGTAGTTATACGCTCTATATGTAAAGGGGAGGGTGCGTACCCCTGTAAAAGTCAAAAGGTGCAATTTTTATCTTAAAAAACTCATCTTGGGTTGATTCTAGAGTTTTCTAGAAGGATTTGTTACGTGGATTGTTGGCTCCAAGTGGTTCATGCATCCCATGCAAGGAGGAACTAATCCCTTGTTGAGAGGAGCTATCCCTTTGAAGGAGGACTCTATCCCTTTGAAGGAGCAGCTGGTAATTGATCTCCATTGCACTATAAATTGAGGCATTGGGTCAGTGGCCAGAGAAGTTAGAAGCTGAACTTTTGAGGGTAAATGCTAGTGAAATCAAGACTTCCTATTTGAGCTTAAGAGGAGAGATCACATACCTTTTTAGCCCCATTTGGGAGTGATTGAAGCTTGTCAAAGTAGAGGAGACTTCTTGTTGGACCCTGGAAGGAGCTTGTACAGCGTCAAGGCAAAGGTTGTAAGGTTCTTTTCTTTTGAATTAATACAATCAAGCTCATTTTTCTCAACAAGTATCTTATGCTATTTGTTTCATGGAATCCTTGACTTTCATGTTGAATATGTTTTATAATATTGGATATTCAGGTGTTATTTAATCGTTTGCCTTGTTTGTGCTTTCAGGTTTGAGAAGAAGGAACTTACTTGGATCAAAGGAGCGAAGGCATCTCCGAACTTGCGTTGGACATGAGGTAGGCCCTTAAACACATTTGTTTACCACTATTTATAAAGTGTATTTAGAGAAAGATAGTGTCTGGTTGGTTTGTTTGTCATTAGGTCTTCATTAGATTCTAGGAAGGTCTGTCTTGTCCACAAGATCGACTAATTCCGTGTGACAACTCCAATCAAAGAAAATGACCATACTACTTGGAGGAGGTGTCATGGGAATGGGAGAACTTCCCCCTTACGTTATGGGAATAGGAGGATCGCTCCCCTGTATTGTGGGAATGGGAGGATTTCCCTCCAACTCATTGGAATCTGACGAAACAAGAATAACATGAGTGGTATGAGGTTCACTCTCTATAGGAAAGGTGTGATCACCTGAAGGTGGAATCGGGTCAACCATTTCCTCAACCAATGGTTGGTTGGAAATGGAATCATGAGATTCAATTTCAGAGAGAGTGGGATTGACTGAAGATGAGTTCTAATCAATCACTTGATCAACTAGTGGAGGATCAAGGGAAAGCTTTCAATAACCACTCAAAATACGAGGTTGAGAAGTGATAAAGTTATCCAACACTTTTGAGGCTTCATCCATACAAGGACAAAGGTGAATAGGATTATTTGCTTCACATAACCTACAGGGAAATTTGACTTTTCCCCTTTTCCCATGGGCTTTATTGTCACTATTTGAAGGTTTATCCCCAACATCATCTTTATATGATGATGACAAAGGTCGATGTGAACATGTGGACCACACATCTAATATCTTGGGAATACCAAGACATTCTCAAAGAAGGTGGTCACCCTTACAAAGCTTGCAAGGGAATTTCACCTTACGGGGTTGATTAGAAGATACTTCAACATTTGTTGCATCTGTAGCAATGATCTCTTGGTTAGCCCTTTGCTTATTTTTATTCTTCTTAATCTTCATTTTCTTCTTCTTCTTATCCACCTAGTTACTAGCTTGTAGGCTTTCACCAGATGAAGAGGAATAAGAGGAAGAAGATCGAACAGGCGAAGAAGGAAAAGAGTCAACTTTACGCTCAACCAGAGGTTGATACTATTCAGGTGGAGGAGATTTTGGTTGAGGTGCAGTTTGGACATTCGTAACCATATGGGTAAAAAACAACCAAACTAGAAAACCAATTGTAAACCCAGGAATGGACAACGTTTCCATATAGGGAGAACCAACATTTCCAAAAGAAGGAAAAGCACCAGGATTCCCTTCATAGGGGTTTCCCTGGTTGGTGAACTCAGGAAATATTGCCATTAGTATCAACCTAAGATCTACTAAGGAGTATTTCCACAGGAAGGATGTTTTTTTGCGGTCAATTAATTGATTTTAGAACTTAACAAAATAAATCAAAAAGGGGTAAATATGAATAAAGGTTTACCAAGCAACTGCGAATTGCAATATACACCTTAGCAAACCAAGGACTTAACATATGATAGCCAATCTCCCCGAATTTTGTGTTCAATGTGTCATGGTATATAAGGCAACCGACTCAGTTACCTATGGATGGATAGTAACCTATTGGGGACTCCCAAAATATATGCTACAGTATGTGGGAGTGCAGTCCATAGTAGTGATGTCTAATGCATAACCGTTCGATGAGAGCATTCCCATATACTTACCATGTGGAGCGCCTTTGATATACTCAAAAGTACTGTAGAACGATCCTATACATTTCCATACATGGAACGAGATTTCACCCCTGGGATACAACGCTGGAAAATAATGACAACTCCTATGTTTAATGATGTTGGAACACATCTCTAGCCTAGACCTATAAATGTTTTTGTTAATGTTCCAAATGCTCCTTAGGTTAATTGAGGTAAACTTTAAGTTGATATTCAGTTAAGTTTTGGTTTTAAGGCTCAAAAATCGATGTCACTTGAACATATCTATGATGCAACTAGTATGAGAAAAATGATTCTTTCATTTTGATGAAAGCTATCTAGTATAAGGAAAAAACACAAGCATTGATGCAAAAATCAAGTATGCAACAGACAAAGTTCCTAACTAGAAATTTCGCTTTCATTATTGTAATGTACCTACCAAAAGTAAAATGTTTTTTTTTTTTTTTTACTTTTCTTCTCAATGGATAAAAATTCTTTTTATAGCTTTCAACACTAACCAATGTAATCTATGCTCAATGATAATCCCAAAAATGACTTTTCAATGAAATGTAATCTAATGCAATTCGAAAAGTAAACCTAGAGATGAAAGCTAAGCAAATGCAAATGTGATTTATTTCATGGTTTTCAAAGAACTAATGATTCTTTAATCAACAACAAATCAATATTCCTTCCACACATACAAGAAAAAAACAGTAAATTCAATTGACCCAATAACTAAAGACTCAACCAAAATTCACTTTTACTACTTCAAACAATGGGATGGGCTTTTGGAAACCAATAATAAATCAACAAAAATAATGGAAAATTCTATGCACACAGAGTAGGAGAACACTTCATAGATCAAGACACACTAGACCTTTATAATAAAAACCCTAAAAAAATATCATTTTTTGGATGAATGCTACTTTTATAGTAAAAACCGTGATGGCAGTGCTACTTTTATGGTCAAAACCCGTGCTGACAGGGTTACAGGGTCTTCAGTGCAACTATAATGAGCAAAACCAGCCTTGACAACGTTACTATTTCTGAAAAAAGCACATCAAGTGAGAAAGACTTAGGAAAATGCGGAGAAATCCAAAGAGAGATCTAGACTTGACACTCTAAAGAATGTATTGCTCATAATGCAGACCCAAAATGACCCTAAATCATAGATCACAAGGAGGTTGGTCAAACTAATAAAAAATACAAACATAAAAAGGAGGTTTGAAGGGTTATAAGCTTCCCCAGTGGATTCGACAATTTTTTATCTAGGGAAATCCCTTCTACAGATAGATGCGATCCCTTTAGTCCAATGAGTGGATCTAGTAACAACCAAAACAAATACATGAAAAAATATCCTCGTTTAAATCAGAATGACATGAGAGAGGAAATATAACCTACCTCACTCCTATGTGGTCACTTTTCATTGCCGATCTCGATATCCTCACTTCCAAGCTTGATCCTCGCTATTATATTGCGAACAAATACCTGTAAGAGAAATCAAACAAAGAAAACAAAGGAAAAATATAGCATATGCATTCTAATGTAAACCATATGACAGATCAAGGAGCATCATACTAAGCAAGTAGTCATTTACACACTTATGGAAAGTAAACATGCATTGTATTAATAATGAACACAAGAGGGAAGAATACAATCACTGCTTTGATGCTGGAAGCCTCCTTCGGGATGGGTTTCCAAGTCCAAGCAAGGACCTTCAATAACTCCTTTCTCCTTCACAAATTGGCAACAATTAGGTACAATTTAGTAGCAGCATGACCAATATAATCAAACCAACTATTTGAGGGTATAAGCGAATGCATTAATAAGGAAGGAGAGGGAGTTAGGGATCCAAGAAAGGGGGAAGAAGGTCCACATCTTAAGGGAAAGATCCCTAAAGGTAGGATCAAGGACTAAAAAATGGGAGAACTTGACCATATCCTTATTCAACAATAACCAACTCGTCATTCTTGAGGCTTCTAGCAAGGGAAGATTCTACTCCATTTTTGGAGAAACTGCCTGAAGAGGACCAGAACGCTTTTCATTTAAATACCCATGCTAGCAGCAACATCATTAGTTATGCAGAGGGTTACCAGAACGAATTTTACTAGTAACAGTAGCACTAGGCTTGCAAATAGGGTTTTTTGACAAGCTCTTCTAGAATTACTTCAAGGCATTTCTTCTTCTTTTCTTTAGGGATGCTTTGATCAATGTTTTTCATGGTGAATTCATTGAAAACTTTTGTCGCCTTGCAACATTTTTGGCAGAGTTCGACAAATCATGGTATGAGAGATGGAGTGTGAAAAATTATTACATAACATAATATTTTTCATGGTGAATTCATTGACATATTTTTTCGCCTTGCGACATTTTGGGCAAAGTTCAACAATCAAGGTATGAGACAAGTGTGACAAATTATTGTATAATAAGGTATGAGGAGGCCTTAGATCAACCAGAGGACTCGTCATCATTGAATTTGGACTCTAAACTGACCTAATGAAAGCATCTAAGTTGAATTTATATGGGACATCATAATTTATTGCACCGGAAGGTGGCGATACTTCTTGTGATATATATCCATGCAACTCTCAAAGACACAATCGTGTAGATCATGCAAAAGCCACATTGTGAATTTGTTCAGATGAATCAAAACCTACTTTATATATATATATATTTTCCAATTTCTTTGGGGACAATGATTAATGACCATGGGAATATTTTGTTATGTTATATTAATGTTGTTTCTGGTGATCACCTGTATAGTTTTGTGAACAATTTTTAGGTTATAAAACCACCATTGAAGCTTTGGCTCAATCTTTCTCAGGTTCAATTTGGCATTGAGCATTCCAAAAATTACCTCTACACATTGAATTTCTAACATTAATTGAATTATAACTGTCATTTCAATTCTTGTACCCATCAAATTAATATTTTCAAGAAATTTTAGCACCAATTTTTGCCATATATATATATATATTATATATATTAATATATAGATATTTTATTAATTTATTTTTTCTCTTCCATGGTCGATTCCACAAATTCTCAATTTGGCCCAAACAAACTTAGAATTGTCACATTCTCTCTTATACCACATTGTAAAACCCCATCCAACCACTAGGGTGAATTATTATCTCAGATGAATATGATTTTTTTTTCTTTAAGATGGCATGTCATGATCTTTGTTACCATGTGTAATTATGCCTGCCATGGCAGTAATTACATACTACAACACATAAATTATCTCATACAAAATTTTATTTACTTCTTGATCACTCTTATAAGACCAATTTGACCCTTTAGATAGTTATGGTACCTTAATTAACCTCTATACACACATATAGTAAATTTATATGGAACATTTAAGTATGATTATAATAGAAAATAAACATAGTAGAAGCAATAGAAACATAAATTGGAACACTTACCTTTAAATATAAGATTTGAATTACTATAGACCTTAGATGTTCCACCCAACCTTAGACCTCATTACTCCAAAGCTTCACCCTCTAGCAGAGACTATGAGTCCACTAGGGAAAATTCTCACCTAGAACCCATTATAGCCATGCAACCAACACATACAAGGTAATAGGACAAGGTACCAAATTCTAGTAGCCTCCAAGATAAATTCTCTTATCCCTTATCAACTTGTGAACCCATGGTAGAACACTCCTTTCTTTTCATCTACAATCCCTTAGGCTATGCCACTGCCCTTTAAGGTATCTAGTAAAGGCCGACTATGGAGTCTCAAAACCATGTGGCTCTAGGAGTTCCAACTACCCCTAAGAATCTATAGGATACCCTCTAAACCTCACACTAGGGAACTTATCTCCAAACTTCTCCCTCCAAGGATATAATATTCCCTAAGGTAATCCAAGGAGAAGTGCACACCTAGATCCACCTAAGATCCATGGGATAATAGTATCACATGGTGTTGTAGCGACTACAACCACCCTCCAATATTTCTCCTATGCTTCGAATTTGGAGCCTTCCTCCTAAACCACAACAACTCATCTTACACTGAGACATGTACTTGTGCTTCAACTAAGCCTTATTATTTTCATCTTGCCTTGTGTTTGCTCACATAGTTCATTTTCTAACGTACAAGCCGATCTCCTGAATTGGTCCCTTAAGAGTTCTGGGATCGCCCAAGAGAATTGCACAATTCTTGAGGGAAACAGACCTTATTGTTCGGAATAGTGCAGTCTTGACTTCCGGCCAACCTTGAGCTGGGAAATTGCGCAGAAAGGAGAGGTAGCCTAGAGACACTAAGTGCAAAAACTACCCAAACCTCACTGTGCTCAGAAATGCGCAGTGCCTGAGCTAGAGAGTTTCCCAGTCCTTCCCAGAACTGTGAAATCTTTCTAGGTAATGCATGGCAGTTTTTCCTGAAAAAAAGAAAAACAGCAAAAAACATCCCTACAAATAGGGATCTATTTTTAGTAACCTAAAGGAGGAACTTCGTTATTTTTAGACACTGTTGCCAAGTGCCATTTTTTCATTGATTTTAGGCATGCATATCATAAACCCTAACTTGACAAAATCTATTTAATCGATGTTGCTAGAGATCATTTGCACACTCAATCTTGGAGCTCTAGCATTCTCAGGGAGATAAATGAGCCTCCGATATGATCGTCATCGCTTTTCAGGGTCAATTTTGCTTTTATCGCTTCTTTGCCACTTTTATGTCACTTTTTGTCGTTTGGCTTGTGTGATGATTGTTTCTCGTGTTTCTATTCATGGTTGTTGGTGTTTTAAATTTTTTTAGCTTTTAGAAGTGTTGTTTCAAGTTATATCACCTTTCACAAGTGTTGCATAAGTTTTCCCATTTTTTGAACCAATGGTCGTCGTTGCGGAGACTCTCCTCACATGCTTTTTTTCCTTTAGTTTAATGAATTGTTGTACTTCTTTCACATTCATGCATCTACACTTAATCAGACCTTCACTTAACTTCACACCATCTTTCAGATCTGCTTGTTTTTCACACTCCCTTAGGCATATCTAGGTTTCCCTTGCCCTGATATCACTATGCATAGATTGGATTGCACAATCTGGAGACTCAAACCTCTGCCTTGACATTTTTAATTATGCATATCATGGCCTGAGCTGGTTCCAACTGCGCACTACAAAGTTCCAGGAGCTAGTTTCCCATCTTGGCCATTGAAACTACACAATGCAATGTCTCTCCCAGGCCCTAGCCCAAACTGAACTGCACATTGTGCAGATCCAGTCATCAAGCTTCCACACTAACTATTGAGACTCCGCAATGCACAATTCCCATAGTCATTCATTCCCCCTTGCTAATTAAATTGCGCAATCCATCTCATCAATTGCCTTGAATACTGCTTGATCATGATGTGAAGTTAGATTTGAAAGAGATAATGTTTGCTTTCCATGAGTATCCTTTCTATCCCATGGGTACCACACTCATGAAGCACTTCTCTCCAGCAGTCATTGTTACCATGGCACCAAAGGGAGCTGCTTCAAAAGAGACCACTGAAAGAAGTACTGGGGAAGTAGTTGAGCAAGCACCAGTTAACTTGCCAATATATGTGGACACTCAAATATTCATAGAAAAGGAGTCAACACTAACATGGCAGCAAGTCTAGCAGCAGTAGCAAAAGGAAACAATCTAGTACAAGATCAGGGAAAGTGAAAGTTACTAACATAATAGAGTGAGAGAAAAGATACTTAGTGAAAGTGGATTCATTTTTCATGCAGACACCTTTGGCAACATAAGCAAAAGGAAGTAGAGGATACAAACAATGGAGTGGAGGATGAGAGAAAAGTAGAGCTTGCAGGTAGAAAAACTGAGGTCACAACAAGTAGAACAAGAACCAAAGGAAGAACATGAGTTGAGGAGGAGAGAAAGATAAGAGAAGAAGAAGAAGGAATAAGAACAAAGGCAAGGTGTGATGATAGAGGAAACAACGCCCATATATGTTGAAGAGTTGGAGAAACAAACAACAGAGGAGGAATCTGAACAAATGCAGGATCAAGGGCTTGCTCAACAGATTAAGTAGTTGATTGAAGTGACAAACATGGAATTGGAATAGGATTCGCAGTGGGAAGACACTGAACTGATGTTGAAATCACCACAGGTCATCATTTAGTCTCAACCATCTTGAGTATCAGAACCTATCTTGAGCAGGCAAGGAGATATTTTTCTCCTTGATGATGATCTAGTCTTGGATGTGTACAATCTATCATTTGACGAGTTGCAAAATATTGTACAGGTGTGAAATGAAGCACTTTCTGGATGATCACACATAACCTGCATTCATTAAGGAAAGGGATATAGTGTCAAACACCAGGAAGCATCCAACTGTCCTTTTCAAAGCCAGCTTAGCCTATGCAGGAGAAACAAGCTCAATTGTTAAGTATCTAATGACCGAGAATAAGAAACTGACAAAGAACTTGTAGGCTATCATGCAAGAGGCAGAAAAACTCCGAACAAGAATGCAGTTTCCGCATTAGTGAAGATGAAGACAACGATACTTGCTGAAGTATCAACACTTGGTGATACCATGCAAAAGCTCTATAATGGATTTGTCACCATGCATAAAGTAGTTTTTTGTGTGTGTGGCTTATAACTGTGAAGAAAAGAGTTTGTTCAAACTCTCAAGAACATACATGCTTCCATTGCCCATGTACAAGAGTGGAAAATGCGGTACAAATGGACCCTGCTTGACTTAGAGAAGAAGATGAATCCATAGAGAGAGCTGGAGAAAGTGAAGGTCCGAATGTTGATCCATAACTATGATCAACTTGCCTCATTCATTAACATCATACAATCCACATATGTGTGGTTGTACAATAGTTTGGTTGTCATGGTGAGAAAGAACATGATCCCATCAATTGGTTCCCTCACTGATGCTAAACCCAAGAGCCAAGCTTGGTTGGAGATCGATGAGTACTTGGAGTAGCTAAGATGAGAGGGCACTAGAGAAGACTTGGAGATGAGTGCACATAGCATGTAGAAGTACATTGGTGGTATTTTCATGGTGAAGAACATTCTTCTCATGCTTTAGAACGAGTTGGATACAAGTTCCAAGACCATATGCCCAGATGCCATGGAGGCAAAAGTCCGCTTTCAGAAAAACACCATCAAACAATTTGGGGACACCATCACACAATAGTAAGCTTGGCACTGATATGTGACCAAGAAGAATCAAGTGGAGGTTGTTGATTTGGACTTGCCCCAAACTTCGGAATCATAGTGTTTTGTCTTGTTAGGCTACCTCTAGCCTATTTTGTCTTATATGGGTACATGTGGAAAATGTAATATTATTTGTAAATATGTTGTAAGTGAAATTCCAAGTGTTAATATTGGAATATGAAAGGTAATTATGTAATGTAATGTATCATTTAATGAAGAAGTTGATGAGTCATTAGGGAATTCAAAGAGTCACAAAGGGAAATGTCAAGGGTTACCCCACCCTCTATTATAAAAAAAACCTCATAACTCATAGAACAAGCTTTTGGGACCCAAGATTTTGGCTACGCTTAGGCTTAGAAAAACCTTGGGAATATTGTGAAGAGCCTTGGCTTCTCCATAGCGTAGAACGAGTATAATTATTTGAAGGAGCAGGTTATCTTGACTGTAATGCTCCACTATTGGGGCTAGTGGTCATCAATGGTGTATGCATGGATGAAACTATCACTTATAATAATAATATCAGAGCCAACACACTTTCATGCATATGTTGTTAATGTTTTAGGACTATTCTTATTGCATTGGCAATGTATGTTATTTAACTTATGCATATGCTTATGAACTACTTTGTATGCATTTCTATGAATTTGGTTGAATGTGTGTTGTTGGATTAACTCATCACTTTAACTTGTGGACTATTCCGCATTTTAGCTTGTGATGTCATTCCGCTCATGTGTTCTTTTCAAGCTGCAAGCCGCGTACTATTACAGGCTTCTAAGGGGCACACTTCCTTTCCCCCTCCGTGTGTTAGAACCTCCATGCATCTCACTTCACTCTATGCAGGGTCACACAATTGCTCTCACCCAAAGTTATATTACTTTCCTCTGTGCGCTACTGTGGTCAAGGAATTACACTACCACCCACTACTAGGACTCCTAGTCCAAATAGTGTGATGTCTAGTTGGGACTTCATATCAGGGAGATCCCCTAAATGTTGGAGAGTCCAACACTGCCAACATTTATGGTGCTAGAAGGGGGGGTAGATGACAAGGTGAGCCATTCAAGTATATTTGACTTTCTGCACATATTTCATGACTTCTTTCCAAATCAAAACCCCAACATGTTTTTATTACTCTACACATTTTGAAGTGTCGGCAAGCATCTTAGATGACTTGTCCATATATAATTTTAATGGAGAGGGTGGAACAACCTTGCTAAGGCACATAATTGATTTTTCTAGCTTCTGTGATAGGCATGATGTCTCATCTTATGATATTTCCTGTGCTTTGTTCACCTTCACGTTCGAAGGCCGCGTAAAGCAATGGTGTCACACATTGCCCGCAACCTCTATACACTCTTTTGATCATTTTTTTAGAGAATTATGTCGTGCTTTCATTCTTTATGACTGTAAATCTCTTAATAGAAAAAATTTAAATTTGGGAAAATTACCTGACGAATCTCTTGAAGATTTTCACGACTGTTTTCTTCATTACTGTTTTGAATTCCCTGAAGATGAAGTTGACTGGGAATTATTGGATGAAATATTTCAACATCTTGTTCATGTTTCTGAGAATCCACGAGTTAGAATATTTCAAACCTCTCCCAACATACCATGGTGTTAGAACTTCTAAATCTAATATGGGCAAGGTTTCTGTCCTAAGTGACCCTCTGTCTCCCTCCCATAAAAAACTCTAGCTCCACAAGTCGATGTGGGAGAAGTTGAGAATCCACCTGTTGATTTATCACCATCTCCTCCTACCCCACTTGCTCAGGATTTCTGCGCATATTTGGACTGTAACTCTTATGGGTGTGTTTAAGTGTTATCTCCTCATCCTCAATCCTTCAGTCCCTTTGATCCTCTGGATTCTGGTTTGTTGTGTTCATTGGTCTCAGATCTCACATGTGATGTTCATGAGGTTCAAGTTCTGGACAGACGTGGTGTTGAACATCCAACCTGCAGTATCATTTTTTATGAGTATGTGTGGGAATCTGAACAAGAATATGTGGTAAAAGATGATCTCCTTCTGTTAGCACCTCATCCAATTTTTCCCAATATCTTCCACGGTTATGCCATTTCTGTTCCATATTGTGAAAATTCATTTCCGAATGTTTCTTTTTCTGATCATTCGTAGAACATGAGGAATGCTAGTTTTTCATTTCAAAACAGAGAGGAAAAATCTTTCTTCCCTAATTGATCTGGATTTAAACAGGAACGCAACAAATTACAGAGATAACCATATACACAAAGATGCAGCGGAAATAATACTTCATTTCATTAATGGAAAATACTGAAACATGCTTACAATCAGAAATGGAAATAAACTAGCTAGGGCGATGGCAGCTATCTCTGAGAAGAGATGTGTGGGCTACATGCCTCTAAACTGACTTACAATGAGGCTCGAAGGCCTATTTATTATTGAGAAACAATGAAAAGCCCTTAACATTCCAAAACCTAACCCTAGGAGATGAAACGCCAAACTGAGGGCCCCGTTTGGGGGTAAGTTGGTACATCAACTTCCCGGGGTTGTAACTTTAGCATATGATCTCCGTTTGACGCGTACAATAGCTCATTAGAAAAATCTATTCGAGCACTATCATTTTTGGAACGACAACACTGTTCCATGGACCCGTGTTGCCCCTGGAATCCCAAAAAACGTCGTTTAGGGCCTCAAAACGGCTCCGGAAGTTCAGGACCCGAAAAAATGCTAAAAATAGTAAGTTGTGCTACAATTAAGGAAACTGAAAATGCTGAGAAAGACAATGGTGGGGGTCCATGTGGACTTGGCAGGTGGCCACCAATATCCACCTGGATCACCGTACTATCTATATTGCATAAATAAAAAATCGAAGATGATAATATAATGCTTTCTCTCACGAGAATCATCCCAACACTCAATATAATCAATCTCCAAGTTCACAAGCAAGCTCAAGCCAAACCTTAGTCTCTTCTACTACTCTCGAAGCCCCTATTTCCTTCTGCAATTCCTATGGTTGAATAGCCCATATTAATGGGAATCCAGTGCATCCAAAATTGTGCAATCCCCACTAGGTTCAGTTCCTAATTTCATTCACGATCTATACAACTCAGGAAATCTTAGAACTGATAGTACACTGTCCCTCCACTCTAGTCTCAACTGGGTCTGTCTCGTATCGACATGCATGAGTTTCTGATGAGGGAATCTTCAGTTAATAGGAGTAGCACTAGTGGATGCATTAGTGTACAAACTAATTGTTAACTCTCTATTAGTTCCACAAACAGTTTGGAACTAATTTAACTGAACTTAACTCAAAAAAATGAGTTATCTAATTACAACTCACAATTAAACTCATACTGGACCGCCAAAACTTAGGGAGAACATATACATTACTTTAGAAAGACTTCTGACTCAAAATTCCTAATCTATTTAAGTTAATTAAAGTTAATTAACTATTTACAAGTTGCTATGAGAATAGAATTCGATTTTAATTCTCAATTTAATTCAAGGACAAATTAAACTGGAATATCTTGTTGTTATTTTCAACACTCCCTCTCAACAAGAAAGGAATTCAACTTGATCCCGATCCTAAACCTTTGGAATGTTATGCATGCAACACTTCTCTCTAGTGTTGTTGCTCCAAAAACTCCAAAAGCAAAAAAAATATCCAACCTAAATCAATGTTATGCATTTGTCGTCAAAGTCTTTGAATGTTATTTCCTCTGTCAACTGAAAACTTTGCACTTTTTTTAATTCTACCTTTCTACAATGTTTTCAACCCTTCTCTGTGCTCTTCAATATTTGACTGCTCTAGCCTCTGTCACTTTTATCTTTGATTGCATCAATCCCACTGATTCCTCCCGCTACTATGTATTTTGGGCTCTCGTAGAAAGGTACGATCTATGAGATAAAACCTCTCAATGGAACCTGTCCAATTTCAGCCCTCTTGGGACTATCACTTCACATCACCCCACTTCACACCTAGAGGTATGACTACATGTGATCCCTCTGCCCACCTAGCTCGAAATTCCCCCCTACTGGAGGTCTCTGCATAAGTGGATGCCTCCTCTCGGTCTCCTCTCTAATTCTCCAATTGTGGCTTCTCTACAATTGTTTGAGACAACTTCATCTCTGCTTGAGTGGATCTCTCCACTTGGTCTCCTCTCAACCTCTCCAATTGTGGATGCTCCATAATTTTGTGAAGATTCTTCTAAGGCTTTTTTTGGGCCGGCATATTGAGAGGTAATTTACTCTCCCTCTCAACCACCAAGTCTCTAACCTTTTCTTTTCTCCTCAGGGATTTTGCATGCATCTTGAACCTCAAGAGCATACAGGTTCTTGACCTGTGAATTGATATGTTTCACATGTCCCGTGGTGATGTGTCTAAGGAAAACCTTTCCCTTACTAAAAACCACATCATAACCACGGTCTTCTAATACCAAAACTGAAACAAGATTCTTCTTTAGTCTTGGAACATACATCACATCTATGATCCTGAGAGGGGAACTATACTCCCTCTGAAAGGTAACCATACCAATTTGGGTAGCTCTATACCTCTCGTCATCTCCAAACTCTATGCTCTGCTTGAGGTCTTTCTCCTCAAAATCATTAAAGAAATCTTTATTCCCCATCATATGGAATGAGGCACCACTTTCAAGATAACACATGCCTCCAATGACAGTGCTGGCCATGCATGAAATGAGATTGAAATCAAGTTCGAATTGTGAAGCTAGAGCTTCACCTATTGTCGCTATTGCTAGCTCCTTCTTGATTACTTTTTTATGTGGGCAATTCTTGGCATAGTGCCTGTGCTCATGACAGTGAAAACACTTGACTTTCGTCAAGTCCATCTTCTTTCCACCCTCCTTTCCTTGGGAATTATTTCCCTTGGCCTTATTTTCCTTACTCACTAAGGTAAAATCCTCTTCCACTTCCTTGGAGGAGGTCCCATCTCTGGTGTTCCTCCTGCATCAAATCTGACCGCAGTCGTTCCCAATCTAGCAGCTTCTCTCGATAATTGACAGAGTCCTGATAACTATTCCAAGTATTTGGGAGTCCAAGAAGAGAAATACTGACCATATCATCCTCGGCAACCGTGATTCTGGTACTTCCAAGTTCATCACGACATTGAGTGAACTTGGTCAAGTAATTTGGAATTGAGTCTCCCGCCTCCATCTTGATTTTTCGAAGTTTATCTTTCAGCGCCAACTTCCTTTGGTCACTGCTATTTGGGAAAAGGCCCTTCAATGCTTTCAACGTAGCATGCAGAGTTTCCTTCCCATGGAGAATCGAGACATTGTGGTCTCGAACTCCCTCAAGGATTATCCATCTCACCCTTTTCACACACTTCTTCCATTCGACTATATTTTGAGCATCCGATGTTGGTGGCTTAGGAATGTCCTGATCAATGAATTCGTTCAATCCATTATCCTCCAACATGGCCTCCATCTTGTCCTTCCAGGCTATATAATTCGAGCTACCATCTAAGGCATACTCGAGCTGCAAACCGTAGAACACCATCTGTCAATCCTGAAGTATGTATTGCAAATCCAAATTTCACTTGTAACCCAAAACTCAAAACTTTGAAATCTCCTCTAGTATATTGTTCTCAGATTCAGTACTATGTAGAAAATCCTATATATTGACAAGTTCATGTAATTTACTAAAGCAAAAGACAAGAATCTACTTCTACTTTCAACCAGCATAAGCCAATAGCTCGATGAAAACAATAATTGTAAGAGGAAAACAAAACAATGGCACATAGCACAATAAGTTTTCCCAGGGAAAGCCACAGATCAAAATGCCTACTATCTATATTGCATTAATCAGAAATCCAATTTGGTAATACAATGCTTGTTCTCACAAGAACAATCCTAGCACTCAGTATGATCGATCTCCCAGCTCACAAGCAAGCTCAAGACAAACCTTAGCCTCTTATGTTGCTCTCCAAGCCCCTATTTCCTTGCACAATTCATATTGTTGAATATCCCATATTAATGGGAGTCCATTGCATCCAAAACTATGCAATCCATACTAGGTTCAGTTACTGATTGCATGCATGATCTATACAACTCAGTAAATCAAACAACTGATAGCACATTGTCCTCACACTCTAGTCTCGACTGAGTCTTTCTCATAATCGACATGCACAAGTTTCTGATGACGGAATCTTCAGTTAACTAGAGTAACACTAGTGAATGCATTAGTGCACCAACTAATTGTTAACTCTCTATTAGTTCCACAAACAGTTTGGAACTAATTTAACTGAACTTAACTCAGTAAATTGATTTATCTAATTACAACACACAATTAAACTCATACTGGATCCCTAAAACTTAGGGAGAACATACACATGACTTCATAAAGAATTCCAACTCGAAATTCCTATGTTAATTAAGTTAATTAAAATTAATTAACTATTTACAAGTTTCTATGAGAATAGAATTCGATTTTAATTCTCAATTTAATTCAAGAAAAAATTAAACTGGAATTTAAGGATTCTATTTTTAACATTTATTGTTTCTATTTTCAACACTCCCTCTCAACAAGAAATGAAATCAACTCAATCTTGATCCTGAACCTTTGGAATATCTGCATGCAACACTTTCTCTAGTGTTGTTGCTCCAGCAACTCTAGAAACAAAAAAACATCCAACATGAATCAGTATGATGCATCTGTCATCAAAGTCTCTGACTTCTATTGCCTCTATCAACTTAAAACTTTGCACTTTTGTTGACTCTACCTTTTTACATTGTTTTCAACCCTTCACTCTTCAGTATCTGACTTGTCTAGCCTCTATCACTTTGATCTTTGATTGCATCAATCCCACAGATTCCTCTCACTACTATGTACTTTGGGCTCCCGTAGAAAGGTATGATCCATGAGATAAAACCTCTCAACGGACCTTGCCCAATTTCAACGGACCCTGCCCAATTTCAACCATCTTAGGACTATCGCTTCACTTCGGCCCACCTCACACCTCGAGGTATGGATGCATGTGACCCCTCTGCCCACCTGGCTAGAAATTTCCCCTATCGGAGGTCTCTGCATGAGTGGATGCCTCCACTCAGTCTCCTCTTTAATTCTCCAATTGTGGCTGCTACACAATTGTCTGAGACTGCTTCTTCTCTGCTTGATTAGATCTCTCCACTTTGTCGCCTCTCAACTTCTCCAATTGTGGTTGCTCCAGAATTTCCTAAAGTTGCTTTTGAGTCTTCTTCTGGGGTTGCATGATGAGAGTTAATTTACTCTCCCTCTAAACCACCAAGTCTCTAACCTTTGCCTTACTCCTCAAGGCTTTTCATGCATCTTGAACCTCAAAAGAATACATGTTCTTGACTTATTAATTGATCTGTTTCACCTGTCCCATGGTGATATGTCTAAGGAAAACCTTTCCCTTACTAAAAACAACATCATAGCCAGGGTATTCTGATACTGCAATTGAAACAAGATTCTTCTTTAGACCTGGAACATACATCACATTTGTGATCCTGAGAGGGGAACTAGACTCCCTCTGAAAGGTAACCTTACCGATCCCGATAGCTTTATATCTCTCGTCATCTCTAAACTCTATGCTCTGCTTGAGGTCTTTCTCCAAAAAATCACTAAAGAGATCTTTATTCCCTGTCATATGGAATGAGGCACCATTTTCACGATACCACACACCTCCCATGACAGTGTTGGCCATGCATGCAATGAGAGTGAATAAAGTTTATAT
Organism: Pinus taeda; assembly: GCA_000404065.3. Classification (NCBI taxonomy): domain Eukaryota; kingdom Viridiplantae; phylum Streptophyta; class Pinopsida; order Pinales; family Pinaceae; genus Pinus; species Pinus taeda. The sequence goes on from APFE031753905.1 coordinate 118,289, forward strand.
TGTGAAGCTAGAGCTTCACCTACTGTCGCTATTGTCGACTCCTTCTTGCTTTCTTTCTTTTGTGGGAAGTTCTTGGCATAGTGCGTGTGCTCGTGACAATGAAAACACTTGACTTTCGTTGAATCCATATTCTTTCTTCTCTCCTCGCCTCGGGACTTCTTTCCCTTGGCCTTCTTTGCCTTATTCGCTAAGGCGAAATACTCTTCCACTTCCTTGGAAGAGGTCCCATCTCTGGTGTTCCTCCTAATCTCCTCTTGCATCAAATCTGACCACAATCGTTCCCAATTTGGCAGCTTCTCCTAACAATTGATACAGTCCTGATAACTATGCCAACTCTTTCGGAGTCCAAGAAGAGCAAGACTCACCATATCATCCTCGACAACCATGATTCCAACATTTCCAAGTTCATCACAATATTGAGTGAACTTGGTCAAGTAATTTAGTATTGAGTCGCCCACCTCCATCTTGATTTTTTGAAGTTTATCTTCCAATCCCAACTTCCTTTGGTCATTGTTATTGTGAAAAAGGTCTTTCAAAGCTTTCCACATAGCATGTAGAGTTTCCTTCCCATGGATACTTGAGACAATGTGGTCTCCAACTCCCTCAAGGATTATCCAGCTCGCCATTTCTACGCACTTCTTCCATTCGGCCATATTCTAAGCATCCGATGTTGCTGGCTTAGGAATGTCCTGATCAATGAATTCCTTCAAGCCATTATCCTCCAACATGGACTCCATTCTTTCCTTCTAGGCTATATAATTTGAGCTTCCATCCAAGGCATACTCGATCCACAAACCGTAGAACGTGATATGTTGGTCCTGAAGCATGTATTGAAAATTTGAATTTCACCTGTAACCCAAAACTCAAAACTTCAAAATATCTAGTATACTGTTCTCAGCTCTAATACCATGTAGAAAATTGTGTATATTCACAAGCTCGTGCAATTTACTAAAGAAAAATACAAGAATCTACTTCTACTTTCAACCATTGGAAGCCAATAGATCGATGGAAACAATAATAGCAAGAGGAAAAAAAATCAATGGCACATAACATAATAAGTTTTCCCAGGGAAAGCCACATCTCAAAACCCCTACTATCTATATTACATTAATCAGAAAATCCAAGATGATAATACAATACTTGTTCTCACATGAACAATCCCAGCACTCAGTATGATCAATCTCCCAGCTCACAAGCAAGCCCAAGCCAAAGCTTAGCCTCTTCTGCTACTCTCAAAAACCCTATTTCCTTGTGGCGAAATAGCCCATATTAATGGGAATCAAGTGCATCCAAAACTATGCAATCCCTACTAGGTTCAATTTCTAATTATATGCATGATCTATACAACTCAGTAAATCATACAAATGATAGTACACTTTCCCTGCACTCTAGTCTCAACTATGTCTTTCTCAAAATCAACATGCATGAGTTTCTGATGAGGGAATCTTCAGTTAACTGGAGTAGCACTAATGGATGCATTAGTGCACCAATTGATTGTTAACTCTCTATTAGTTCCACAAATAGTTTGGAACTAATTTAACTGAACTTAACTTAGGAAATTGATTTATCTAGTTACAACTCACAATTAAACTCATACTGGACCCCTAAAACTTACGGAGAACATATACATGATTTTAGAAAGACTTCCAACTTGAAATTCCTAATCTAATTAAGTTAATTAAACTTAATTAACTATTTACAAGTTTCTATGAGAATAGAATTCGATTTTGATTCTCAATTTAATTTAAAGACAAATTAAACTGGAATTTCTAGATTTTATTTTCAACATTTCTTGTTGTTATTTTCAATGCTCCCTCTCAACCAGAAAGGAATTAACCTCAATCTCGGTCATGAACCTTTGGAATGTTTTGCATGCAACACTTCTCTGTAGTGTTTTTTCTCCAGCAACTTAAGAAAAAAAACATCCAACCTGAATCAATATGATGCATCTTTCATCAAAGTCTCTAATTGCTATTGCCTCTGTCAATTGAAAACTTTGCACTTTTGTTGACTCTGCCTTTCTGCATTGTTGTCAACCCTTCTCTACGCTCTTCAGTATCTGACTACTCTAACCTCTGTTACTTTGATCTCTGATTGTATCAATCCCACTGATTCCTCCTACTACTATTTACTTTGGGCTCCCATAGATAGGTATGCTCCATGAGATAAAACCTCTGAATGGACCCTGCCCAATTTCAGCCCTCTTAGGACTATCACTTCACATCTTCCCACCTCACACCTAGAGGTATGGCTGCATGCGATCCCTTTGTCCACCTGGTTCGAAATTCCCCCCTTCTGGAGGTCTCTGCATGAGTGGATGCCTCCACTCGATCTCCTCTCTACTTCACCAATTATGCCTGCTCCACAATTGTCTAAGACTTCTTATTCTCTACTTGAGTGGATATCTCCACTTAGTCTCCTCTCAGCTTCTCCAATTGTGGTTTCTCCACAATTTCCTAAAGTTGCTTCTAAATATTCTTCTGGGGTTGCATGTTGAGAGGTAATTTACTCTCCCTCTCAACCACCAAGTCTCTAACATTTGCCTTGCTCCTCAAGGCTTTGCATGCATATTGAACCTCAAGAGAATACAGGCTCTTGACCCATGAACTGATCTATTTCACTTGTCCCATGGTGATGTGTCTAAGGAAGACCTTTCCCTTACTAAAAACTACATCATAGCTACAGTCTTCCAATACCAAAACTGAAACAAGATTCTTCTTTAGTCTTGGAACATACATCGCATTTGTGATCCTGAGAGGGGAGCCAAACTCCGTGTGAAAGGTAACCGTAATGATCCCAGTAGCTCTATACCTCCCATCACCTCCAAACTCTATGCTCTGCTTGAGGTGTTTCTCCTCAAAATCACTAAAGTGATCTCTATTCCCCGTCACATGGAATGAGGCACTATTGTCAAGATACCACACGGCTCCCATGGTAGTGTTGGCCATGAATGCAATGAGAGAAAAATCAATTTTGAATTATGAAGCTAGAGCTTCACCTAGTGTCGCTATTGTTGACTCCTTTCTTGCTTTCTTCTGGGGGAAGTCCTTGGCATAGTGCTTGTGGTCATGAGAGTGAAAACACTTTACTTTTGTCAAGCCCATATTCTTTCTACCCTCCTTGCCTTGGGACTTCTTTCCCTTGACCTTATTTTCCTTACTTTCTAAGGAAAAATCCTCCTCCACTTCCTTGGAAGAGGTCCCATCTCCGACGTTCCTCTTGATCTCATCCTGCATCAAATCTAACCATAGTCGTTCCTATCTGGAAGCTTCTCCCAACAATTGACAGAGTCTTGACAACTATGCCAACTCTCTGGGAGTCAAAGAAGAACAATACTCACCATATCATCCTCGGAAACCATCATTCCAACACTTCCAAGTTCATCACAACATTGAGTGAACTTGGTCAAGTAATTTGGAATTGTGTCGCCTACCTCCATCTTGATTTTTCGAAGTTTATCTTTCAGTTCCAACTTCCTTTGGTCACTGCTATTCTGGAAAAGGTCCTTCAATGCTTTCCACATAGAATGTGGAGTTTCCTTCCCATGGAGACTCGAAACAATGTGGTCTCAAACTCCCTCAAGGATTATCTACCTCGTCCTTGCCACAAACTTCTTCCATTTGGCCATATTCTTAGAATCCAATGTTGGTGGCTTAGGAATGTCCTAATCAATGAATTCCTTCAAACCATTATCCTCCAACACGGCCTCCATCCTGTCCCTCCAGGCTATATAATTTGAGTTTCTGTCCAAGGCATACTTGAGCCACAAACCATAGAATGCCATATTTCCATCCTGAAGTATGTTTTGCAAATTCGAATTTCACGTGTAACCCAAAACTCAAAACTGCAAAATCTACTCTAGTATACTATTATGAGCTCTGATACCATGTAGAAAACCCTATAGATTCACACGCTCATGCAATTTACTAAATAAAAAAAGCAAGAATCTACTTCTACATTCAACCAACAGAAGCCAATAGATCGATGAAAAAAATAATAGCAAGAGGAAAACAAATCAATGGCACATAACACAATAAGTTTTCTCGGGGAAAGCCATAGCTCAAAACCCCTACTATCTATATTGGATTGATCAAAAAGCCAAGATGATAACACAATACTTGTTCTCACAAGAACAATCCCAACACTCAGTATGATCAATCTCCGAGCTCACAAGTAAGCTCAAGCCAAACCTTAGCCTCTTCTGCTGCTCTCCAAGCCCCTATTTCCTTCCACAATTCCTATGGCTGAATAGCCCATATTAATGGGAATCCAGTGCATAAAAAATTATTCAATCCCTACTAGGTTCAGTTCCTAAATGCATGCATGATCTATACAACTCAGTAAATCATAATCAGAATCAACATGCATGAGTTTCTGATGAGGGGTTCTTCAGTTAACTGGAGTAGCACTAGTGGATGCATTAGTGCACCAACTGACTATTAACTCTCTATTAGTTCCACAAACAGTTTGGAACTAATTTAACTAAACTTAACTCAGTAAACTGAGTTATCTAATTACAACTCACAATTAAACTCATACTAGACCCCTAAAACTTAGGGAAAACATATACATGACTTCAAAAAGACTTCCAACTCGAAATTCCTAAGCTAATTAAGTTAATTAAACTTATTTAAATATTTACAAGTTGCTGTGAGAATAGAATTCGATTTTAATTCTCATTTTAATTCAAGGACAAACTAAATTGGAATTTATGGATTCTATTTTTAACATTTCTTGTTGCTATTTTCAACACTCCCTCTCAACAAGAAAGGAATTCAACTCGATCCCAATCCTAAACCTTTGGAATGTTCTGCATGCAACACTTCTCACTAGTGTTTTTGCTCCAACAACTCCAGAGAAAAAAAAAAAAAAAAAACATCCAACCTGAATCAGTATGATGCATCTGTCATCAAAGTCTGTGACTGTTATTGCCCCTGTCAACTGAAAACTTTGCACTTATGTTGACTCTGCCTTTTCTGCACTGTGGTCAACCCTTCTCTATGCTATTTAGTATCTGACTACTCTAGCCTCTGTCACTTTCATATATGATTGCATCAATCCCACTGATTCCTCTTGCTACTATGTACTTTAGGCTCCCATAGAAAGGTATGATCCATGAGATAAAACCTCTCAGTGGACCCTGCCCAATTTCAGCCCTCTTAGGACTATCACTTCACATCGCCCCACCTCACACCTGGAGGCATACCACATGTGATCCCTCTACCCACCTAACTAGAAATTTCCCCCTATTGGAGGTCTCTGCATGAGTAGATGCTTCCACTCGGTCTCCTCTCTACTTCTCCAATTGTGGCTTCTCCATAATTTTGTGAGACTGCTTCGTCTCCGCTTGAATGGATCTCTCCACTCGGTCTCCTCTCAACTTCTCCAATTATGGCTGCTCCACAATTTCCTAAAGTTTCTTTTGAGGCTGCATGTTGAGAGGTAATTTACTCTCCCTCTCAACCACCAAGCCTCTAACCTTTAACTTGCTCCTCAAGGCTTTGCATGCATCTTCAACCTCAAGAGCATATATGTTCTTGACCCGTGAACCGATTTGTTTTGCATGTCCCATGGTTTTGTGTCTAAGGAAAACCTTTCCCTTACTAAAAACCACATCATAGCCATGGTCTTCCAATACCACAACTGAAACAAGATTCTTCTTTAGTCCTGGAAGATTATAAAATCAATGTGTAAGATGTTTGTGTTAGTGGAAAACTTGGATAAATGACTAACACATGCTCTGACATGAAAATTATGTAAGAATTTTTCATCCTCCTCATGAGTAAGACATTGATGAAATATCAAATCATCTCCATCATGATAAAGAGTATCATTGATAATAACATATTGCATATCCTAATGGCATATATGTTGATGCTCATGAGATATTTGATTCCAAAAGCATTGAACCTGGAGATATAGCAAAAACATCTCCATACCAAGGTTCAAATGAGGTAATAAATAACAATGATGCATCAGGGAATGAATCATCAACCACGGTTCCTTCAGAGGCTAGGGAGATCAAACATTAGCTTTACAAAGACTAATGTTTGGAGTGAAAAGAAAAAAACTATTTTTTTAGTCATATTTTTTACCCATCTCCTTGCAAATTTACTCAAATTTAAGTGCATACACTTGTTGGATGCAAAATTTGATTTTGCATCCAATGAAGACCCACTCTGCATACTTTTGAGTATATCCAGACTAAGAAAAATTCAAAATACATAAAAAAAACATGTTTCAAGCTAGTTTTTTCATGTATTTTGAATTTTGAATTTTTCAAAACACGTTTTTTCATGTATTTTGAATTTTTTTTTAGTGTGGATCTACTCAAAAGTATGTGTATTGGGTACTCATCGAATGTGAAATCAAATTCCACTTCCAACGAGGGTACACACTTGAAATTTGAGTAAATCTACAAGGTCAAAAAAGCAATTTAAAAATTGTAGTTTTCTATCGTTTCTTTTAAAAGTTCATATCCGCTATTTTATTATTTTAATTAGGAGGCCCATTTTAGATGTAAAAATTTCCCTATTGAACTATGGTCTTATTTTTGGACGACTACCCTTTGAGATTTTCAAATTTCAATGCAAGTTTATTTAAGAACTCATTGTTGGTAGGAACTTTTCGAACCGCTACCCAATATTCCTTGTTACTATTGTTTCTCCCATGCACCTGATCTATTCCATCACTAGTGGATCCCATCAGTGTAGTGACCCCTAGGTGGTGCCATCTCCTTCAGATGTTGACTTTTCTCGTGAGTAAATGCCACTTAGTTTAGTTGATATTTCCTATTAGGAAATCTCATCATGGTTTGTTGACAATGTTTTAAGTGTCTTATAGGATGAAGATCTCAGTGATTATCCATTTCCCATTTGGGCCATTGGTTTTCCATGTTCCCATGACTTATTAAACCATGAATTTCCTACTAATAAATCTATCATGGAGGTCATATTGATCCACATTCGTCCCAAGGAGAAATTTTAACATAAATCATTTGCTAAACCATAGATTATGGGTTTAATCCCTAATGGCGTCATTAGATTTGTTTGCATAAAATTTCCTATTGAAAAAATATTCATTGTTCCATATTTTTTCCCCTTGATCTACCAGATAATGATGCTATCTTACTTATAAGTTCCTCCTAGATCTTCTACGCCATTCAATTCATATTCATGGAAAATGAATGGGGTAATTGGCATACCTTCAACCCTCACTTGTTGGTGTGGGTTTCAACCGAATTAGCTACAAAAGTGTAAGAATTTACAGGGTAAGTTCCTCAGACAGAACACCAAAAGGACACCGCTCACAAACAGATCACAGATCAATACACCAATATTTTGACGTGGTTAAAACCCTCAGAGAGGGAAACAGTCCACGGCCTTCGCCAACGTGGCTACTACAGGCAATTTATTAATAAAAGAATGAAAATTTACATAAGCTTCTCTCATGCACGGTTAACCTACAAATGACCCTCCATGCGCTTTAATAGAATTCATGGACCAATCAGGTGTTAAGCCACGGATCAAGTGTCGGTAATACCGAGGAGAGAATGAACCGTCGGATCACTACATATCGTGACCGTCGGATTGTAA